>NXGY01000026.1:0-21317 GCA_002893645.1 Metschnikowia hawaiiana
CCTAAGAAAAACCAGTACATTCCTAAGAAAAACCAGTACATTCCTAAGAAAAACCAGTACATTCCTAAGAAAAACCAGTACATTCCTAAGAAAGGTGAATTGCAGAATTTGGTAATTCGTGAGATCTGAAGGGGGTGCGGCTACAGGCGTTCTTGTACACAGTAGGATAAGAAAAACCATTTATTGAAAGACGAATAAGCAACTAACCTATGTAAGCCACCCTGGTGACTTCGAAATATTCAAGAAACAAAACAAATGCATCCGTGCTAGACTGCAAAATCAATCACGTATTATGATATCAAGTATCATCAATATTCGCTATAAACGTATTCGACCACCTCTGAAAGGTACGACAGAGAGTTCGAAATTAAATTCTCGGATGATGAAGAATAATCCCAGAGAAGAACTCCTCCGACATTTTTATCTGATAGGATGCTCTGTGGAACATACTCGCTGACTACGCTCATATTCGCGAAACCATTTCTCGCAGACTTGGAATCTCCAGGCAAACCGATATAAACTTTGGCGTTTTCCGAATTTCCGATCTTCGATATGCCAATCCAATCTTTCAAATTGAAATTCTCGCCCATGATGCACCAGTTATCATAAAATTTGACGTGGATGAAATCAAGCATGCATTCTTTGGTAAAGGTCTCATAGGTTGAAGAACACGGGATGGAGGAGCTGATAAAGTAATTGTAACTGTCCTTTTTAAAATTTTCTCTTAAAGCCTCAATAATAGTAACGGTGTATGGACTGTTTATACCGGACCCTTGCAAGTCAAAGTCAAAACCGTCAATGATTGCGTTACCAAATGGCCTGTGGATATCTGGTTCTCCTCCAAACTGCTTCCACAAATCATTGGCAAAGTTTTTGGCTTCATCATGAGAGCTAAATTCGAGGTCACCATTTGCACCTCTCACTGAGATAAGAACCTTCTTGCCTTCTTCTTGGCATTCCATGATATCAGATTCAAGATTTGAGCAGAAGCGTGGAATATCTGGGGAGTTGTCATCGCAAGTACCGAAAAAATCGAGCTCCAAAGGATTCAAGGTCTTAACATCGTAAGAGAGAATCACTGTGTAAACTCCATCCTCCTGGCAAGCTTCTAATAATCGTTTTTGGCCACCGCCGATATTCCGACCCCAATAAACAGCAACAGCAGGGTCATCTGCGAGAGCAACATAAATGCAAGTGAGGATAGAAAATAAAATTGTAAGTGTGAACATTTTTGATTGGTATTAGATATTAGGATGGTTCCAATAGCTGCTTCGCTCCATTATTTATATTTCGAATTTAAGGGACTATAATTTTACGCTGTAGAGACAGAAAACAGTTAAGCGATTGGGATCGATACAATAAACGAATATTATTATTACCCCAGTTTTTAACAATGAGAAGGGCTTTTCACTTTGGCGTCAAATATTTTCAAGAAGAGAAGTCAAATTTTGACGTGCATGTGTATTACCGGCATGGTAGTAAGGCGTATGCGATTGGGCGTCACGAGTTTTAATCACCTTTGTTGTTATTTTTTACATTGTTTTGTGTCTCCATAACAACGTCCAATTCTTCTCATAGCACAATAAAACATCAGACAATCGAATTATAGAAGCTCAATAGCAAAGTCACGTTAAACTATGGTGGCACTGAGCGACTCGCTCCATTGCCGCAAACCTAACAACCAAGCCTTATCACCAAAAACTAAAGTCCATACTAAATGATTTTCAATGAGTTAAAACCTTATGATCATTTTCATGCTAGGCCTTCCTTCTCATCTTTTATGTTAATCTTTTTTAGTTTGTCACCCTAGTTGCACTGTTGTTTGAATTTTATTACTGCGAGTTTACAAGTTCACCTAAATTTTGCGCGGCTTAATACTAAAGTACTTAGTGTACTTTCTTTTATCAAAAATCGAAATGTATCTACAACAGCTCCCGAGTGGGCATACAAGGTAGTGCTTCCGATAGAGTCTCAATTTCTAACAAAGCAAAACAATTCCCAAGGTTCCTTCTATAATATCAGATTTCTACACTTTGTGGCTTTTCGCGCAACGAGACTTAGTTGCAACCTTGGTCAGGGAGATCGGACAAAAGGTCTTCGCTTCAGTTATGATTAGAGATAAAAGAGCATTTTTATGGTAAAATAATGTACATATCAATAGAGCATAAAAAGCCATGTCACAATGTCGGAGAAAGCGCTGTCTCTTGAAATCCGTCCACTGCTGCCTCTTCACCCGCGCGCCAGTAGATTATTTTCTAGACCATTCTGGAGAAGAACGGTAAATTGAGTCTTCTGACAAGACCCTATTGAGCTGGTTAATGGTAAACGCATCCAAAAGTATGTGTCGTCACCATCGAGCTCTTATCTTCAATGGTTGAAATACAATTATGTGTGACGAGTCGCGAAATAAACAATCTGATATCCTAGGGCGCTTCAGGGACACAGAGAGTGCTTGTGGGTGAAAGGCTAGCTCTAAAATCCACTGCTTAACATGGCCAAAACCGCATTCAGAACTTGATTAACAAGTGGCATAGATGCAAATTTCGCAACTGGCCGGGTGCAAAACCATAATGTGATATCTGCTAAAGTGACAAGGTCCGCACATAGAAACAATAAGGACTCAACAAATCCGCAGTAGGACACAGTAGGAAGAGGCCTGAAACGGGCAACAGGAAAGCAGAACAAAACTCAAAGGCAGTGGAGCTATGTACAATTCAATTACATGGCGATAAACCATGAGTCATGCCATTCTTACGCAGAAAACATTAGCTTGTTGGCGGATTCGACCATCAGGACTGCACCATGATTAATGTCCTTGGCAACGAGCTCACTAAGGCAAAAGTCTTGCATGGCTTGCAAACCACCACAAGCCATGACGTCACTAGGGGTGGCTCTTCCAATATGGCGTGTTTCTGCCTCTTCCAAGGGAAATCCAGGAAAGTCGGGTGGTGCCAATCCTTGAAGAAAGGATTCTCTTTGAAGCCATGCGTACTGGATATTGATGTCGCATAGTGGTGTGGAAGGAATGTATAAAACGGAGGAATCGTGGTCCCCTTTGTGGACGGGATCAACCGAATGGATACAGTCACAGTGCCAGTAGACAAGGTCGCCTGGGTCAACCGCAGGAACCGGGACCATCAAAGACTCAAGGTCCAATTCAGGATGCAGCTCGGGTGTAAACTCCTGGCCCTTGCCCGGAAATGCACCCGGAAACACTTTGTCAAACCGAATATTGTCATCATCATCGAAAAATGGCTTTAATATCCAGTACGCCGTCACCTCTTTGATTAAAGGCGCAAACAAGATAGTGCCCTCCAGAGGTGCAATCTTCGACATGGCGAGCCATCCTTGGAAAGAACGAAACACATTACAATTGCCGTTGGAGTCGTACTTGGTCATGTCAACACCGACACGATGTGTGGCGTCGTACGGGTCGAATTCCTCCCAGTTACCATCAAAAATAGGTTGGTAACATTGCCGATACTCTTTATCTTCCCATCTTTCAATTGAACCACCGTCAGCATGAGGGCCTAGAGAGAATAACGCATCACCTGGCTCCCGGATTCTCAACCTGTCTGCATACATGATGTTTTGCAGTAAGGAGATGTGAGCTGATTCGTCATTGTGCCACAATCTGTTCATAAAAAGCTGGGTTTCCCTAAGGCGGGGGTGAGACCGTGCTGCCACCTGCAGCTTGGACCAGTACAATTCGTACACAACTTTCTGGTCTGCAGGGAACCCTTTTGTTTGGGGATTTTCCGCCGTGTATTCCAAGATATCTTGCTTCATTTGGATTGCCTGCTCCTTTGGGACGACACCCTTGATCACCATGCACCCACGGTGCCGCACCTCATCTTTTTCCGCCTCTGTCATTTTCGAGAGGTGCTCGTACTGAACCTGAGGAATAACCGTCAGACTTTTTTCTTTGATTTCCAGAATTCCCTGAGCTAAAGCTGCTTTGAGCCTGACCCAAGACAGCTTGAGGGCCTCGGGGTCCTTCACCAATTCCTTCTTCACCTGGACCAATGAGTCGTCAAGCTCTTTCGAGCTACCACTGAACGAGCTGAATGCCGAGGATATGTCTCCCGCGGGGCGCACTTTTGCCTCTGAAACATTGCAACGGATATACTTCGAGGTATCGATTGTCATATTTGTTTGTGGTTGGGTAATGTAGCGTTTTCAAAATATTGGTTTGGGTGTGCTTGTGGGACTTGGAATCCCGTTTGATCAGAATCAAAGATTTAAAAAAGCAAAGAGATATTCCGCCACCGCTGCTTCAAACTTCCAGCTTGAGTCAACTTTTCATTCGCGGTCCCACCGTTATATACGCCTGTCGCAGACAGTATATGAAGGTGCGGAAACCTGGGGTTCCCCGCGGGGTGCATTTCTGAATCGGGAAGCAATACGCACAAGCTTGGCAAACGATTCCGTCCGGTGCTCTGTCAAAATCGCCTGATGCGTCCTTTCCAGCCACTTGTATACTATTTATTCACGCCATCATCAAGGACAAATAAGAAGCCTTGCGACCTTACAATTTTTGCGAGTGGCGAGATTTAGTATATCTCGCACGGAGTGATTGATTAATGCATCGTCAAAAATGTCACTGCAACATTACAATTATCGTGTATGTCGCGATTGTAAAATAGAGCCGTGCATGAAATTTTGACGATCTCACATAGCATCTAGAGCACAATGGTCATGATTGTGGTCGATGTTATCAATTGATAGGGGATACTTTTAACGAAAAGTACAGTCATGGGAATCTGAAACGTGCTTTCGTATTCTAGTCAGGAGTTATCTTAATAAACCAGACATACTATGTCATGAGCTACAGTGACTCCTGTTTCAACATCACAGGATTCGATATATGATATCGATAATATTAAGTTATGAATTAGATGCAAGGGATTCAATGTGCCTGAATCCAGGTTTTTAAGAATGCCACATTCTGACAATGTCGGCATATTTTTTCCGATCGCTATCGGAAAATTCAATCAACTGGCCCCCTCCTTCGACGGATGCGCAATAATTAATACCTCCGCACCCACGACTATAGGTTTTGTGGAAATTGGATGTGATATTTGCCTTCCGGTCTCCGTTGAGCACCTCTATCGAGGCCGGAAGAATTGCATGTTGGAGTTCCACTGGCTTTTTGTAGCTGTCTCTCAACGTAAAGATGGAGTATGAATGCTGCTTTCTCAAGCTATGATATTGTAAATAGTCGGAAATGTAAGTATCCTTCTTGCATGCACACAATGCACCGTTGGTCCACAAAAGCTTGCCATGCTTATCCAAGTGGCCCAATTGAGATGAGCAAATTTGATGCCCATCTTCCAAAAGACCCACTGCAGCTGCAGAGTGCTCATTGAAACTATAGTTCGAGTTGCCACTAATAAGTTGACCAAGCCAAAACAAATCCTTGTCGCCGTACATTATGCGGCCAGATTGGAACCAGTACTGAAGCGCTAGCGATATTAAAAGACCCAGGAGATGGGATTTGCGATGTAGCACAACCAATCCACTCTCCATCACATGCTTAGAATGGTATTTAAAGAAGTTGTTTTCAAATTTGGACTTGTCGATGTCAATATCGAAAAGAAAGTTTGTTTGAGGAATCATACCGGCAAAAAACTCATACTGATCTTTAGTCAAAGTTTCGGACAATTCACGGTCTTTGAAAAAAAATGCTCCAGTTTTTTTGTAGCCCTCCAAGGAAAAGAACTCTTCGGGCTGTATGAATGGAACCACGTCTGCATCCATGAGAATGATTTCGTCGAAGGTACTGAAGAGTGCGGCAAACCACTTGTTATTGTAACCTTGGAAAATCGAAGCGTACCCCTTCTTGAGTGTGGCAGTAACGTCCAAGAAATCCACATCTTGCAGATGCTCGGCGGCGGCCAACAAGATATCCATCGAGTTGCGAGACAAGTCACCTTCATGGATGAACTGGATCGGTAGCGTGTTTCCGACACCAGCTAGGACTTTAAGAAGTCTCGAGGCATAATCGACATTCTTGTCATCAATACTTATTACTATGCCACGTCCCTTGGAGGACGCGATGTAGCGCGACCAATAGTAGTCACGGCCCTTGGCGAAAGCAGACCAGTCATGTGGCTTCAATTTGTGCGGTAGTTCACCGGAGAACATAGGCAAGAGCTCGTCAGCCAAGTATGCGGACACAGGGGTCTCTTCAAGCTGGTGCTCCAAGTGGCACTTCAAGTAGATTCGAAGATGGTCGATGTGATTGGCTATTTTGCGAGACGATAAGTACCGGGACGTTGAGGGACGAGAGGGCGCCAGGTTTCGAAGAATCTGGAAATATTTCAAGCATTTCTCGTGGGGATGGGAATTATGCTGCAAGGATGCAGAGACCAACGGCAGAATCTCTTCGAACAGGATATTTTGGTACGAGGAGTTCGGCCAGAGTAGGAACGAAAAGCAGAACGTGAATGCTAACGCTAGCAAGACAACACGATTTCGGAAATTCATATATCATATATTATGCATAAGGGGTAAGGGATGACTCAAGCTTTAGTTGAAACCAGTGCTGGGCAGGGGAAAGATTCGATCTGGGCTGTGAAGCAATGTGTGAGTCTACCCGGATGAAGTGAATAGGCAGGTAAGGACTCCGGGATAGGGTGGGATTTGGAAGATCGTGGGCGAAAGACGCCAAGAAGGTAAGGAGCTCCAAGTACAGAAGCAAGAAAAATCAGACCGAAGTTGCTTCAAGGCCAAATGTGTTTGTTTTTCTTATTTTCTTTTTTTTTTTTTTTTTTTTTTTTTTTTCCCAGAATGAAGCGAGGCTGATAGAGACAGCAACGTGACCTCATTAATTCCCACAGCCTCTGTGCACCAGTAATATACTTTATATATAACCTCACTNTGATAGAGACAGCAACGTGACCTCATTAATTCCCACAGCCTCTGTGCACCAGTAATATACTTTATATATAACCTCACTAGTGCGCGGGCACGCTTAAAAGTCAAGCATAGCCGCGCCGCACCCACACTTTGAATGGGCTATTGTTACAGAAGCTGGACCGCCAGGTGGTGGAGAATTCCGCTTGGGATGCTGTGTCACCATGGACTTTGCACGGGTTGTGACAAAGGAGCTTCGGAATTCGAGCCGTAAACCCGACGCATGTGCGCGCGGGTGCAGTCTTTCAAGGGAAACCAGAACCCAGGTTCCAGCTGCTGGTTCTAGACCTCCTCTTGACACCACAAGTTGTCGAGGATTGGAATTGGACATGTCATAGGGTGAAGAGTGATGAGCACCGAAGTCCTGGCCGCTCAGGTTTTTATTTTGTGGAGATGTCAACTCTTTCATGAGGCCGGGGCCGGTGTTCTGTGCTGCGCCTTGACAGCAAGTTGCCCGTGGTTGCCGGTGCATCCGGATGCTTTTCTATTGGCAGACTTGAAGACTTCTTGTCTCCACAGGCAAGACAATGGTCGGGGTATTTCGTACAATGAAGTGCATCCGCGTGGTCTAAGTTTGGCCGTGCTGAAAACTTACGATCTTTTTTTGGTAGTGGTGCAGCTTGGAAGGGGAACAGCAGCAATTGTCGCCTGCTGCGGCCAGTCCAGACTTGCTTGGGTGCCTGCATCGTTCATCTCGTATCATGCGCTCAAAGTGTAAGGAATTACCAAACTACGAGAAGCTGCTGGGAAAGCGCACTGGGCAAGAGCGCGTGAAAGCATACTGAAGCGAGAGATTACGCAATGGAAGGACAAGACAACCAACCTGCGCCCACAGAGACAGCGGGGTTCGGTGTCCGCAAACTAGGCTAAAGCACGCTAGGGGAATCACAGCCATGCAGGACAACAAAGATGTGTGGTGAGGGATCTGGTCTAAAAGTGTCAAACAGGTGAAGCTGGCTGCGTAAGGCCATCAAGAAAATACCGTGTTCTCGTAATAGAGCCGAAACGAAAATCCTTGTGGCAAAGCACCAAAATTATATGGTTTACAAATGGCATACGCCCGGAGTTATTCTCCGGCCCATTTCAGTCACATGGCCACAGTGTGCTGCGCGCTCGTATGCGATCGTCTGGTGAGTGTGCAATTGGACCCACCGCGCTGGTCTGCCGTAGTGGGCAGGCGGATGTGCTCGCAAACTTTGCAAACCCGCCTCTCGCCACCCAAGCATGATCGCCACCTATCTGAGCCGGGCATTTTTTCTTATTTGAACGCTAGCAAGCGGCGGTAGATGGAGGTTAGCATCTTGGAGCAGGGCAGGGCCGATGCATTGTCAAGAACCTTCATCTCTCAGCACGTCTTTTGACTCTACTTGCTGGCGCAATCATCGGACTCGCACCGATGCTCACGATTGCTAACATCTCACATCATTAATTGCTTTGCCAGCTGTGTGCAGGTCGTTGATGATTCTGCGTTCTACGCATAAATACCTCTATAGTCCCTCGTGCTATATACTGCAACCCCATCCTTAGTACCCGCCACACGGCCCATCCCCACAAACCTCACTCCACAATATACATGCGCCATGGCCAATAAAAGACAGAAATTGGACGAGCTCTCTTCGTTCTCCAACAAATTCTACCCCCGCGAAATAAAAACCAGCTTGGCCTATACCAAGTACACCAAAGATGAGAACAAGCCCTACAATATTCTTCTAGATAAAATCACAGCCACCGCCAAAGAAAGGGCCAAGTTCCCCATCGAAAGTGGTGTCGCTCACTGGTTTGTTCGTGACTTTAGACTCAACGACAACCATGGTTTATCCAAGGCCTACCAGGCGGCAGTCAAAAACAAGGTGCCGATGGTCTGCTTCTGGGTCAACTGCCCCGAAGAGCGTGAGGCACATGGCGATAGTCCACTCAAGCACTATTACCGTATGTTGAGTTTGGAGGAGGTTGAAAGAAAACTAAAAGACCTCAACATTGACTTAGTCACACTCTACGCCCCTAGCAGGAAAGACATCGTGCCGTGCATCACCGAGTTCCTCGAAAAGTACAAAATCACCCAACTCTGCTCAAATATCGAGCATGAAGTTGACGAACTCAGACTCTCCATCCGTTTACTAGACGTCTTGACGCCCAAGAAAATAGCATACTACCCATGTCATAATACCACCATTGTGGATCCCGGCGAGCTCAAGACTAAATCCAAAGGAACCCAATACGCTGTGTTCAGTCCATGGTACAGAGCCTGGGCAAAGTATATTAACGATCATTTGCTAAGCCAGAAAAAATTTACTTATCCTGCTCTTAAAGATAAGTTACCAGAAAGGCTAGAAGTTGAAGAAAAGCCGGACTTTCCGCACGGCGATGTGGACAAGAAAAAATTCCACAAATACTTTAAAGACGTGGGCGAACACGATGCCTTCAATGCCATGATTAAATACATCACTGGCCCCAACATCAAACACTACGATGAAACCAGGGACTCGCTTCCAAAAGACACTGTCTCTCACCTAAGTATACATCTTTGCTCCGGAACTTTGTCCACAAGGACTATTTTGCAGGAACTATACAACCAGAAGACCCTCAGCAAATCAAATCAAGCTCTGGCGTCTGGTGTGACCGAGTGGTTGAGGCAGATTTCCTGGAGAGATTTTTACAGACACATAATGTGCAACTGGCCATACGTCTGCATGCATAAGCCCTTCCATCTAGAGTTGTCGGATTTACATTGGGAATACAATAAGCTGCATTATGAAGCATGGATCGAAGGCAGGACGGGTTTCCCAATTGTCGATGCATGTATGAGGTCACTTAATGAAGTTGGTCACCTACATAATAGAGGGCGTTTGATCGTTGCTGCCTTTTTGGCTAAAGACTTGCTCCTTGACTGGAGATACGGTGAAAAGTACTTCATGAGCAAGCTTGTTGATGGTGACTTTTGTTCAAACAACGGAGGTTGGGGTTTCGCTGCTAGCACTGGTGTTGACCCTCAGCCATATTTCCGTATCTTTAATCCTTGGACACAGTCCGAAAGATTCGATCCAGACGGAGAGTTCATTAGAGAGTGGCTACCTGAGTTAAAGGAAATTGAAGGTTCCGCCATTCACAATCCGTATCTGACGAAAGAGTCCTCAGCAATTGCAGAGAAAGCTGGTTATCCAAAACCAATCATTGATCATAAGTCATGCCGTGAGAGAGCTTTAGAAAGATACAAAATTGCGATGCAAAAGGGCAAGGAGTTCAAAGCAAGCAATTCATAGAAAGTAAAGAAGTAATACACTTTTGCAGTTTGAAGCTGTTTTACTTAAGATTCTCACTTTATTGTAGCGAAGCCTCGGCTAAAGCATCGAACCTGGTTGGCAGCATATAATCCACAGAAATGATATCTGTCTGACGGCTACAGTCATAAATTATATGTTCGCTCTTGAGGTCAAAGCGGACATACTCAAGACCTGGGAATGACATCTTGTACGTCCGAGAGAACTTGAGATATTCCTCATTCTTTTTTTGCTCGGCGGAGCTAGAGTATGATCCCGGGCACTCGAAATACTCGGGGGCGACTAAGCAGTTGGTGTTGTACAAAGCATAAACGATGCTCTTGTCGCAGCCTCGGCACGCTGGACTCGAAGCAGCTTGAACCAGATCGGTAATGGCTAAATGCACAAACTGCAAATTTTGCAAGCCTGAGAGTGTTTCGGGTATTTCCCTGACTTGAGCAAAAGAAACTGGGAGCCTAAGTACCTTTAGTGCCTTCATTGATGTCAACCCAATTAAAGACTTTATCATGAAATGGTTTTTTTTCCTGGGACAGAGGAGCGACATGCCTTGCATAGGCTCCACGATATCACAGCAAATGTTTAAATATTCGAGAGTTTCCGAATGAGATTGCAAAGAGTTGACCACTGGCGCCATACTTATCGGATCATTGCTCTGGAAAACCTTGATGTGTATGGCAAGCTTTCGAAGACCTTTTAGGTTTTTTATGAATTTAAAAGTTTTAGCATTGAAGCACAATTCATTGGTAAGATTCATGTCCAACAGTTCCAATCCTGTGAGCTTCGTGGCTAGTGAATCAAGAAAGAGCTCTGCTGGAGGGTTTCGTCTGACAAGATTGAAGTTGGCGGAGGCGGGGCTCTCAGGAGCGAAGAGAATCTCCCCGCAACTATCTAATGCCAAATGCTTAAGTGAGTGAAGGTCAACGCTTTTGTCGAGAAGCGTGGCATCACTAGCTTGAAAGGTGACATCCCGAAGCGTCAATGACTCAAGCGTCAATTGACTCTCGAGTGGGGGGAGGAGCATATCAGAAATGAAAAAGGGGCTTTTAATGAAAGACAGGCTTTCGGAGATATCATCACTCACTGAACTCTGGCAACAAACTGAGCCAGAGGAGAACTGAAGGCAGTTACGTGAGTCATTTTTGGCCAATGTTAATGACTTAAGGTTCGAGGACTGACCTAGGTTTAACCCTTTGAGCGATCTGGAAGTGCTCAAGCCTGAAAGATTCAAGTACTGGAGTGACGCAAAGGGCCAGACTGGCTCAGTGGGTAAGTTAGCGTAGTTGAAATTCCCACACAAGCTCCTGAGCTGTGGTGGTTTGGGGAGAAGGTAAACCACATTCATGTCCAAAGCGTGTTGGAGTGGAAACCAGTTCAAAATCTCCAAATTGGTTAGGGAAGGGAATATATCCAGCAAATAGTTTACCACATCCTGCTGTGGCATGTCGGGAAAATCGTTGTGTACAATCAAGCAGCGTACATAGCGGCTATAGTGTGGGTTCTGTAGTAGGACTTTGAAAAATTTGATCAAGGCCCAAAGTGAGCGGATAATGATCGGTTCTTGGATGCAGCAGTCCGGGTGAAGGTAAGAGGCACTCGCCTGAAGGGGCAGAGCCGGATCATGGAAAACACGGCGAGACGAGTCGACGACAATGGTATGGTAGAGATGTGGCCGGGCAACGTGTAAATTTTCACGACATGTGAGAGCGAAGTTCAAAAGATGGTTTTGCCGGAGATTCAAGCATATGTCACTGAGAACATTGCGGGGTAGGTCGGAGAACATGGTTGCAAGGATAGGGTATTATGAATGGGATGCTGAAGACGGCAGCAAAACAATGCAGACGCGTGTGTCTTTTTTTTGATCTCTTCCGGTGCAAGCGTGTAGCATTATAACGGTTGATCCATTTTGGGTGCAAATTTTGCAGGCAAAACCCGGGGATCGGAGCACACGAGTCAATCGGAACCCAGTAAATACAGGCCTGCGCGAGCCCGGTCCGGTGCGCGCTGAGACCCTGGCTTTTTCCTTCAGAGCGCAACTTGGCGTTGTGCTGGCCCACACTAGGAATGCGGAAGCGCAACGAAAACCGGCCTTTGCCAGGTTGTGAGCTAAAAAAGGCGGTGCTGAGTGAGTCGTTGCTCGCTGCACGTAGCAGGCCGCAAAAAGAATCTTGCTGGTTCCGCCCCTGCAACCCCGAGCCCTAGTCCTGTAAGAGGTCGCCCTGGATTTGGGGAGGGTGGGGCCTAGTGTATCGAAACAAACGTCCCAACCAGCCCAAGACCCCGAATTGAATCTTGTTGGGTCGAACCCCTGAATAATTTCGCTTGTGCCGTGCCATGCACATAGTGTGAGCATCAGGGGTCAAGTCTAGAATGGTTTGCTACTGGTTGTGCATGGCCACGTGACCACAAGCAGAGTGTGGAAGGCACACCTTAAGCGGCGGAGACGTTATTCAAGGAAAGCGAGCGCCAAACAGTCAGACTGGTCCTGTCGCCTGGCTTGGCACACCGTAATTTGTCGTAGGCGGCTTTGGCACTTGCACATGCGATGTGTATATAACCCAGCAGCCTGTACCCAGTCTTCGGGACTGTAGAGAACATGCACATAGGGACATTTTCTGTGCGCGTGTGCAGGTGCTGACATCTCGCTCATCTTCAAGAGTGGCAGAAAGTGGGCGCATCGTGGAAGCTGAAGCAGTGCTCGTTGTGCCATCATGATCTCCACATTGGCGCATCCCACTTCTGATTGGCCAATGGTAGCTGTGCCTTAAGCTAGTGCACCTCCGTAGCATAATTATCTGCGCCAAAGACCAGGTTTTGCCGGCTTGTTTCCAACCTCGTCTCTGGGTTAGCACGCCCTAGGTCAATAAAGCCCTTGATGCCTGGCTTTAAAGATGCCAAGCTCAAAAGGCCCGGGGTTCCGGCGTTGTTCGTGCTCACATCTCATGTACGATTATCATGAGATGCACACCAAGACATCTCCAAGTAGATCTCCTACCTATAATACCGAGAGGTCGTGCTGCGACCGGGCCAAGGGAGCGGAATGGTCCTGAAATTGACATGCTCACCACTTCGCCAATAATTACCCCCCAAATCATAGTTCCTAGGGATCTGGCTTGATAAAAGCATAGAAAGTTCCCGCTACCGCTACCTGTCTCAAGAAGTCTAAGTATAACTCTGGCGTTTTCTTTTCAATTTTTTAGAAACGGGCAGTCTCATTTCATTACCTTCTCCTTAATTTTCCACGCCACCTGGTATTAGTAAGTGATCCTGCTGGGAACATCCATATTGCACATCATCGGAAATCCCCTTATTCTCTCATCTAGTTTTAGAGAACGAGACGTATATTACCCCTGTTAGATCTCACCCCTTCGAATTAATTTCGACACAGCTGGTCACTCAGTGCAACCCATCGTTGTCATAGTGTTACTTTACACATACTAGCCAGATTTACCTTCTAAAGCTTTGGCTTTCAATCAATTACTATAACCAAACAGCATGTTCAATACCAGTATCTTCGACAACGGGTCAACCTCCCTGGAATCTGCATCCGCTGACTCCTACATGAATGTGCCTCAACCCATTGATATTGCCTACCAGCGACAACCCTCTATTTTTAACAATCATAGATTCCGCAGGGAGTCCATAGCGCATTCTCAAGGTATTGGAGGTGTTTCATGGGGATCGGTCACAATCGGCCTGTGGTTGAAAGATGAGGTCATGATGCACGGCGCAACACACGGAAACACTCTGCATCACTCTAACTTGATTAACCCAAGAAGAGGTCTGTTTCGTTTCGTGAATCAACAAAGCCATAACCCCTCCATCGCTGCCTCGCCACCAAATACCACAAGTTATTTGCCTAACTTGGAAGCTGACTATTGCAAAGACTACTCTTGCTGCGGTCAGCTTCTTCCGACATTGCATGATTTGCTAAGACATTATGAAGAGGCGCACATTTCTAGCTCACCACCTAGCGAAACAAATCCACACATGCTTATTTCGCATCGTGCAAGGAATAACATGAACAATGTCCACAACGTGATGGAAACCGTCTCGACAAATGACGTCTTTCTCAACAATCATGCACAGGCTCAGCAAGCGAGTGGTATGAACCCACCAGGCGGTCACTTCAACATACAGCAACAAGGTATTGGACAAGGGTCTTTGAACCAAACGATACTGCCAAACCTGACGATGACGAACTCTGATCAAAACGGACCACAAAGTAGGGGCCAAGGTAACAATCAGCTGATGAGTTCTCATCAAAGTCATCAATCGAACTCAATTCTGTCTAGACCACATGCAAATGATCATCCGATGGGAGAAGAGGATAGCATGTACATTGACGACCCCGCCCGTCATCTTTACGTGATGGAAAATGAAGAATTCAAACCATTCAAATGTCCGGTCATTGGCTGTGAGAAGACGTACAAGAATCAAAATGGTCTTAAGTATCATCGCTTGCATGGTCACCAAAACCAGACACTCAAGGAAAATGACGACGGTACCTTTTCGATTATTGATCCCGAGTCCAACGCCCCATATCTCGACGGTGCTGGAATGGAAAAGGATAAGCCTTATAGATGTGAGGTTTGCGGAAAACGTTACAAGAATTTAAATGGTTTGAAGTATCACAGAGGACACACCACTCATTAAGCTTTTTTTAAGCTGTGAACGTCATTCATTTATCTACCCTCTCGTTATCCTCCGCTCATCAGGCCTCTCCAATTGTCATTTTTACGTATGTTTCTTTTTCTTAGTTATTGGGATCCGGTTATACTAGGTTGTTTTTTGGGATAATTTGCATTCACCGAAGTATGGATACTCAGCTTTCTGTTGTTCATAAATAGGTCATTTAGATTTTGCACTGATATTTATTACGAACGTAGGGCCAAATTTTTTTAGAACAATGTGAGGTATAGTAGCTTTTAGCTCTCAGGATCAGGAGGGATGGGTTTTTGTGATGCCAATGACCTTTTTAAAGATCTTTCATTTGAAATGTCTCCCAACCCTGTCAGGTTCCAACTAGAATACAAGTTCAAATATTCGTACCTTTCTTTATCATTTCTTCCTCGAATACTAATTCTTTAGGTCGAGAGTACAGTGATCAATTGCTCGTTTGCTTGGAAGGTAGAAAAAGATTACAATTATTCTCAGTTTTCGCACACTGGACCCCTAATTGTTTGATGAGTTCTCCTTCCAGAAAAATCCAATTCTCTTCGAATCGTTTTGGTTCTCCTCCTTGGGTAAGAATAACTGTTCCATTATCTTACTGTAGAAGTAAGAACCGAAAAACAATAATGCTTCTTTTCGAAGTCGGAATTATTTTTGCGCTGATCTAACAGCACTATATCTCATACATACTACAAGGAGTATTCTTAGGCCGACCTTTCCAAATAAAAAGAACTTAACTGTGAAGATAATAATTGGTCTGCAGGTGACATATAAGCCAGATCGGGGACCCTTTTCTACTCCATTTTTGTCATCGAAAGTTGTATATTTTCCTCATCCATTGAGCGCTGCATCCACACACGCGATCTAGGTGCCCCGCAAAATACTCACAAGGTTAAGTATCACAATCAAAAATCACGTCATACACCCAATAGCGTTTACTAGCATTTTTTTTTGAGCACACTCCCGGATTCATTTTCCAGAATACCCTTCTGTTGAGAGTACGCCGAAACATCGCCGCTCTAATTGTTGATTCCACCTCTTTGAAGACTTCACGACCTAGTCAATACCCAAACCTTGAAGGTTTCCAAAGCGTGCTAGAATGATAGCGCCTTGGAGGTTGTCATATCCACGTGGTCTCCTCAACATTCAGATGTTTTTTACGAGACAGGTTGCGACGGGTATTATTCTTTTCGTCTCGTTGTTTTGCGTCCTTCTACCGGCATCAGGTATCACTTACTTGAGTTTCCATAAACTGCTAATACCCCTGGACCGAATCCAAGTTCCTTTGAATTTTTTGGATGTAACCGAAACAACATTCAGAAGGCGACTGTTGGACATGACCGAAGTGCTCTCTTTCCTTGCACGAAATGAAGATTTGACTTTTTCTGTGAGCCTTAACTTACATGGCATCTGCAAGATAGAGACCTCTCATCAAGTCTTTTCATATTCTTTAGATATGACTTCATCCGCATTTCAAGCAGATCACGTCTTTTCAGATAGAATTCTCGTCAACTGCGATTCCCGTTATATCTATTCCCAAAAAAATAAGTTGGTACCTTATAACCTACGCTATTGGGCGCCACCAATCCTTGTCAATATCATGAAATTGGTGCACATTGACCATCACCTCGTTTCCATGAAGGGTCGCGAGCTTCACAAAGTGCTTAAATCAGGAACTCCGACCCTCTTACTAGAAAAGATGAATTTCTTGTTTTTGGATCCAAACAATTCTTCACTAGACTTTGTTATTGAATGGGATGGGTTAAGATATTATCTTGTCAGATACTATTTCACAAGTTTTATAATAGGCACAAGTGTCTTTTGGGTTTCCGCGTCCGTCGTCTGTCTTTTGACTTCTTTCATTGTTCTGCTTTATATTTCGTATCCAGGCTGTTCTGAGGCAGTGAAAGTTAAACAAGAAAAATTATCGTGAAAAATTATTTTGAATATAAATTTATATATATATATATTAAAGGTGGATAAACACGACCATGTATTCAAGAAAGCCGAAAAAAGAAGATATAAATATGATCTAGGTGAGGGTCACGGATGATATCATGTAAATGAGTGTGAGAAATGTAAAAAAATCAGGAGGCGTTCAACAATTTCAGTTCCGTGATATTATTGATAGGCATTAATGGGATGATCTTGGTAAAGTAGTCCTCTTCATTGATTTCATCCGTTTTACCTAAGCCCGAATCATTATCGAAAACAGGGAAAAAGTTTGTCTGATCTGCCTCCACTTTTTCAAATAAATACCTTTCGAAATCTTGCACCGTAACATTCCACTCATTTAGAGCCCTACCCACCGAAACAATTTCAACTGGGGTGTCAACATTTTTCACGAAGCTGCGACTAAATTGCTCAAGATCCAATTTGTCTTCAACAGACAAGACTTCATCGTCCACCTCGTAATCTTCTTTTGTTATGCAGAATTTACTGTACAGATCTGAGTTCAAATTGATCGAAATTGATGGAATCTTTGGCACCTTGGGTAAAGTAACGTATGCTATGTTTCCATGATCACCCTTGTTGAAAAATTTGGAGCCGTTTCTTACCATGTTTGCTTTTTGCATCTTCGAGAATTGTGTCGCCACTCTCTCATGGTCGAGAACAATCTCGAGTTTGAACAATGGGCGGACTATTTCCGGGGGCATCTTGACTAATTCAGGAGGTTGCGAATTTGTGCTCCAGGTATTTCCCCCGAGACAATCGGATAAAAGGCTGGATGAGTCTGAGTCTGAGGTAATAGATGAATCAGCAGAATTATCATTGACTGAATTCGGTGATGATTGAAAGGAAACAAGACTTGGACTTGATGACCTCGATCTCATCAGCGCGGTGCTGGAAAGAGATGTCATGGATTTAGAAGTCTGGAATGGTGCTCTTACATTTCCATGATCTTCTCGATCCCCACCGAACTTAGGTGGAGCAACAGCAAATTCCTTGGATGCATCTCCGGCAGACAAGATCTTGAAAAACTTCCCTAGGGAATTTATAAGGGACTTGTTATGGGGGTCTTCTCTATTGGGAACATTTTGAGAAGATTCAGACCCACCGGACAATGATGTACATGTATAAATGGCTTCATCAAAAATCTCGTATGGATGTGTTTTTCGAAGGTCACTCAGTTTTGACACATTTGTAACTGACATAAAAGAGGCGATTTCATCAACATGAGAAAACTTGCTGTTGACAGGAACGATACCGAATTTGCGGTTCACCATTGGTGAGTCACAAGAGAAATTCAATTTAACCAAACGGCTATTCTCGTTATTTGTTACCATCTTATTGCAAAGTACTCCGTGCATGAAATCAACTTTCCTTTTGACTTTCCGAGTAGTTTGGAATGATTGCGAGTTCTGATAATTATTCACGCCTATGATACGCCAAACTATTAACCTCGCATAGTAGGCACGAACCAAAGGATTCCAATGAGTAAAAAACATCATCCAGCAAGCACCCGAGGTGAGCCAATTACCAAAATTTACCTTGAGGCTTTCATTTGTTTCAGTGAGCCAGCCTTTGAGGTGCGGAACCGATTGAGGAAGATCTTCTTCAGTTAAAAGCACAGGTATCTTGTCCCAAACATTAAATAAAAATGCAAAATTTCTTGTTATTATTTGGACGTGGTGTGAGGTAGTCAACATCAAATGAACAGAGCCTAGCCAAAACTCCCAGTTGATGCTTGAATGATCGAATATTTGAACAGAAAATTCGTAAACCAAATTAAGAAGGAGGCTGCTTTTGTGCACATCAAAGAGACTGACAGCTTTGGCAACACTTATTAATATCTGGTCGACGATTCTTATCATATGATTGGAAAATGGGATCCCTGAGAAGGAGATATCTCGGATGGTTTTGAAGACTTTAATTATGCACGTAAAAGGGGACCTGTTTTGCTTAAAATCGTACCCATTAGAAGCAGGTGCCCCATTTGATTGATTCTTGGGGCGCTCTTGCTTGCGAGATTCGGGGCTCATCGGCCTGAAGGTTGTCACTTGAGCGATGCTAGATCCTGTTTTTTCGACAGATATCCTATTAATGGAATCAGAAAATATGATATGAAGATAACAGGTGATGACGCCGAAGCCCGGAAAAGCTTCGGGTGGGACATGATGATGATTACCACGGTAGTGATTGGCCAAATTGATGTAATGGCGAAAAAATGAATTAAAAATGTCGCTATCCTTGGCACTCCAGAGTCTGACCCAAGCACCAGATGGATCCCGGATACCTCTTACTGGATGCTTTGGCGGAACCATGCAATTGATAGCTCCACTTTTCAGTCTTTTGACATTTGGAACACCTTCATAATCTATAAGATGCAGAGTGATTTGTGGAAAAAGCTGTATCACCTCTTGTTTCATGGCTTGCAGGATTCCAGGAGACTTTCCTTTAGACTTTTTAAAGGCGGTCTGTTTGATGTTTAAAAGGAATAGCAAAGCATTGCACACACCAGGTAGCTTAAAAAATGAGTGTGCAAACACCTTGCCTACGAAAGCACACATAGAGATGGAAACAACCTTAAAAGAAAGGACTTTAGTTATCGCAAAGTCTAACGTGTCTGTCAAGCACGAAATGTAAGTCGACGAACCCGACTTATCCGCATCGAGCCACTCGTCCAATGCCAAAATACGTGAGATGCATTCTAGATAAGCATTTCTATCCATGGAGGACACTTGCTGCGAACCAGAGGTATTAAGAGAGGATAGCAACAGTTGCCACCACAGACCGAGAATAGCAGTTGATATACTCGTCAAGCTTAGATAAATGCGAGTTGTCTTTGGGAACACGGAACTTAATGGTAGCTGCAGACGAAGGAATGGGAGAACCAATGTTCTTAGTATGTTAGTTTTGGAGATGCCATTTGGTTTTGAGTTGAATTTCGCTAATGCAATCTCGAGCCTTTTGAACAGCTTGATGAGGGATTTAATCTTCCGGTCTTTTTGAACTTCAGGGTCATCAATAGTACCGGAGATTTGTTTGGCTGATCGAGAGGAATCAAAAGAAGGCGAGTAAGTCGAGGGCACGTCAGACTCAGACACACCCTGGGTCCCAAGAGAGGTTGCTGAATGCACCTTCTTCAAGGAGCTGATCGAGTTTCTAAGCTTCGCCATATCTGAAGAGGGGCAGGGGGTATTGAATAAATAATTTAAAGCGTGTGGAGGTTGGACTGACTTCTGATGTTTCTGCACATGTATGTTTTAGTTGAGAATGATGGAATTTTGGGGAGTAATTTGATGATTGTGATGCTGGACAGAATAGATATGGAAACCCTGAAACGCCTAGAATATTATGGGAGGTATGATAGAAGTATATATGAATCAAGCGAGAGAATTTTAGGGACGGAAGTGGCTCAATACTCGAGCGGCGCTCGGTGAGAAGAGTTCTGTTTTGGATTTGAAACTAGAGAGGGATAGGGATATCAGCGGACGGAAACGAAGATGAAGCCAGAACGTTTGACACTTCACTATGACGCACAAGTGTGATGGAAGGAAGCCTCAGCTCTATAAGGTTTAGCCTTATACTTGGAAAACACCCGCTTGGGAATAGTGGATTAATAAATAACGCGGAGCCTGATAAGTAGAGAGCAACAAGTTGCGCGCTATACATACAGAACAATCGGGTACCTGAGTTACATCACTATAATTAGCGCATAGGAGAACGTGCGTATAGAATATGACACAGGGCATTTTCGACAAAAGGGCATTTCTTTTTACAACCTTTTGAGGATATAACATTAACGATATTAACGCCAGACGTCTACTGTAACAAAGATTTAACCCACAAGGGAGTTTTGAACCAGTTTTTTTTTTTTTTTCTTTTTTTATTTCCGAATTTTTCTTGTTGTCTGTTTTTATTGTTTGAGACACCACTCTTAATACAATTTTCTTGGGCTGGGGTATAACATTATATGCATCACTTCAGGCTGCCCTAACAGTTAAGGTCGGCTTCGCAATTTTAGCTTTGCAGTTGTTTTAAGCTTGCAATAACCATTTTTGCCACTTCAGATGCCTTCTTAAATCTCTCTGCCTCTGCAGTTTTCTCTTCCAATTGTTTCTTCAAATCATTCTCCATGGACTGGAACTTTTGCTTCAATTCCTTGAATTCCGAGTTATCGGAGACACCTGGTGCGATTTCAAGATTCTTCGTGCTCTTCATTTTCTCTAAGTCACACTTCAATTCTTCGTTCAGCTTTTTGAGTTGCTCTATCTTGACAACGTGTGCTTTGATTTCGAACTCTTTTCCCCTTATGGTACTTTCATGAGTTTCCTCTGTGCTCTTGTGGCTTCCGATTGTCTTTTCTAACTCGCTAATCTTGCTTTCCTTCGCACTGAGATCCTTTGAGATAGCTGCAATCTTCTCAACCTCCTTCTTCAAAGTGGCGTTCTCAGAAGCCTTAGCTTCCAAAGTGGACTCCAAAGATGCAATCTTCTCAACCTCCTT
>NXGY01000024.1:0-60963 GCA_002893645.1 Metschnikowia hawaiiana
ATCCACATTGGGACACGTTCTAGATCACTTTCAAGTCCACTTTCTAGTTGATTCTAAACTCCATATTTGGTTCACATTATAGTTGACTTTGAAACCACATTAGGTCACCCTCCACTCCACATTCTACTCAACTTGGACCCACTTTCAGTCCTCACCCCCTTTCCGTCCACCGCTCCATGCTGCATCGGGCCCCCCACAGCCTCTCAAAACCCCCCGTGGCCCTGTCCTCGGCCGCCCGCTACCTCTGTCCGTGCAACCTGCCCGCAGATCCCCAGACAAAACTACCGCAGGAGCTCCAGGCACCCACCCTTCTTGCTGCGGCAGACCTCTTCTTCTGTCCTTGCTGCCACACCATCAAGTGCCCCGCCTGCTGCTCCGTCGACGTGCTCTGCAAATACTGCCCCAGCTGCATGGCCGACTACTCAGACACCCCCGGCATCACCCGCTGCTCCAAAAACTGCTTCCAGTGCCCGGCTTGCCTGGCGCCCCTCGACATCGACATCCAGGACCTACTCCACGACAACGTCAAGGGCAAGGTCTTTTCCTTCTGCTGCGTGCTCTGTGACTTCCACTACGACACCCGTTTCATCTCCCGCCCGGCATCCTTGGCCACCATCCTCAAGCTGGAGCTCCCGCTGCCCTTCCAAGGCCTCCACGACTTGTATTCGTCTCGCCACAAGCTCCACAAAAGGCCGCCCGCTGCCCCGCTGCCGGCCCGCCCTCACATGGCGGTGCTGCCGGATGTCGTGGCCAAGCTCAAGCTGCTCGACGTGGATCCCCGCCGGGCCATGGGCGAGCGTGACGCCTTGCAGTACAAAATCGCCCAGTTCTCTCCGACCGCCATCGACATCGACGCAGACTTCTGTCCCCGTCCCCGCCCAATGCTTCCTGTGGGCAACCACCTCTCGGCGAAGAAGCTGTACTCGTGTGCAGAGTGTCTCGCTGACCTCTGTGTGCCGGTGGCCGACCCGCGGCTGATGAAGTACTTGAAGAAGGAGCTCCTGGCCGAGGTTCTACCGCTGGTCACCCTCCTGTGTGTTGCCTCGGAATCCTTGGATGACGTCTCGCTGAAGTCCCAGCAAAACACCACTGGCCCGGGTGATCTGCACCCATCCACCGACACCCCGCCCCACAAGAGCTCCACGGACGTGGCTTGTCGGCAAGAATACTCCTGCTTACTCAGTCTCGTGAACCCAATGTCCACCTCCATGAATATCACGGTTTCCACGCCAGAGACGCCGCCCACGGCACTTGTGGGCGAGAGCTCCCGTGCCATAGTGTCTCTCCCCGTGACTTCTGCTGTGATCGGAGGACGCCATGAAAAAGCCAAGATCCTAGACCTGGTTCCGACGGTGTGCTTGAACGACTCCACCCAGGAGTCCCGGGCAGAACATTTGACACGGACTATCCGTCAGGACCGCAGCCGTTCCGACGTCTTGGATAGAGGGTTCAACTGGGTCAGCATGCCCGTCACCATTCTCACTGACGAAGACATCACTGCGCGTTCTTTGAGACTCGCCTTCTACATCACGGTGGAGACCAGGGCCCCAGACTCGTGGGTCCGGTTCAACAAAAGCTCAAAGTCGCTCAAGTACGGCTTCTGGCTGGTCTGTTCTGTGGCCACAGCACCCCTCGACTAGTCCTTGGGCCCCTCGCTGCACAAAAGAGTCACCGTTGCATTCTTGGGAGGAGATTTGGTAGCTGCCACCTTTCTCGAAACGGATTGACCGGATCAATCTGTAGTCTCTGTTCTGCGCAGCACCGTCTCGCCGACAGTATTCAAACCAGTCTCCCGTAGTATATAATATATTATTCAATAGCATATCATCTCTAAAAGTATGTAAAATGTGGGGCTCTCGACGCATTTTGTTGGCTCGACGTTCACATGAGCTTTCTCGTATTGTTAGATGCGTCCAACTTGATGGAGACACGGCGTCGTATGATATCCATCAACGCCCACAATTCATTAATTCGCACGCCGCTTGCTTATTTCACAGCGCAAACTTAGGCCCTGGCTGGCTCGCAGTAGCCATGGCCCAGACTTGAATCGTCTCATTACTATGCGCAGACCAACGCTTTGCTGCAGCTAAAAATCCATAAGTAATAATCCCGATATGGACGTCAAGTGGCGGGTGGCCAAAACATCATTTTCAACCGCGGCAGGCGGCACCTGTGTCGAGACCCCCAGTCCACGGTCTTCAACCTGAGTTGAGTCCGCGTAATCGCCGAACTGGTCGTTGATCTCGGCCTCGGACTCTTCGGGCTCCACATTATCGATACCATCAACCTGTGTCAACGGCTCCTCTGCCAACCGCTGGTTGTTGGAGCGCAAAACCGCCTCACGGATGAAGAGCCTAATATACTCTGTGGAGAGCGCCGCAGTTGTGGCGGTGATTCGGGTGGACTCTTCGTGGAAGGAGTCCTCGTGGAAGATACGGGCCACAAGTTTCGACGATAGCATTTTCTTAGGACGACCGAAGTTCGCAATTGGTCGCAGGTCGTCTCCAAAGCTAAAGACACACGCCACGGGAAGTACTTGGAGTAGACAAAAAGCCACATGAGACGTTTCCCTGATCATACAGACGCGCAGTGCAGGAGCGACTGGCTGCGAGTGGCTGCGGCATCTGGCGACAGGGGCCCCTTTTATATCTGGGAGATCCATGTGTTTCAGGATTGAGCTCTGAAACGTCCCCCCGTCACAAACCGCCCAATGCGCCTCTACTTTTGCCAGGCTGAAACAGACCGAGTGCCTTCACTTGCGCATCACACTGCATCACAACTGCACCGCACTGCACCCGCGAGTACACCTGCGCTCGCCCTATAAAAGTAAGCTGCTCCGCACCAACCGCTCCTCCCCACAAAAAGCGCCCGTCGCCCTTCTTTCGTACCATGACCAACTCCGGAGCAACCTGGGCGTCCTCCCTTGTGTCCCTCGTCAAAACTATCGTGGGCGCAGGTCTTTTCTCCATGCCCTTGGCCTTCTCCACCGACGGCATTGCGCTAGGTGTGGTGATCATCGTATTGGCGGCCGCCACTGCCGGCTTTGGCCTCTTCATCCAGGCGTACACAAGCAGATTTGTGCCTAGAAACCACGCCACGTTTTTCAACATCTGCTCCGTAACCTACCCTGGTCTTTCGGTGGCCTTCGACTTGGCCATTGCTATCCAGTGCTACGGCTGTGCCATCTCATACCTTGTTTTGATCGGCGACTTGATGCCCACCATTGTGGCCTCTGTTCCGGGGATCGCCGATCTGAATGTCCGCACCTTTTGGATCTTGGCCTCGGCTCTTCTCTGTGTCCCTCTTGCATTTCTCCGGAACTTGGACTCCCTCAAGTACACTTCTATTTTGGGCTTGACGGCCATCGCCTATTTGACTGTTTTGGTGTTTGCTGAGTACTTCTGGGGCAACATTCCCGGAGAATTACGTGGTGACGTGTCCCTCTTTCCATCTTCATGGAAAAGCATGTGCTCTACTTTCTCCATCATTGTCTTTGCATTTACAGGCCACCAGAACATGTACTCTATCATCAATGAGGCCAAAGATAAGTCGCTTGCGTCATTGACTCTCTTGATCAACTGCGCCATTTTCTGTGCTGCTGCCCTCTTCGTTTTTGTAGGCCTCGCTGGCTACTTGACTTTCGGTGATCTCGTCTCTGGTAATGTTGTTTTGCTGTATCCTGCCTCGTGGCCAACCACTCTAGGACGCCTTGCCATTGTCTTCATGGTGGTGTTTTCTTTCCCATTAATGATCCATCCTGCACGTATATCTGTGCACAACATTTACTACTGGATCGCTACCAAGGCTGACAAGTCTGAGGATGTCGCCGATGAATCTAGTGCCTTGTTGCAACCTGCTAGATCTCAAGGTGAGCAGGACTCTGCCCAGGACTCTTCAAAATTGGTGGTGCCATTTCCCGACCGGAATTTCTACATCATCACTTCTGCACTCTTGGTGGTGGGCTACACTGCGGCTGCCACTATTCTGTCCTTTACTTTGGTCTTGGCACTTGTGGGTGCAACCGGCTCTACGGCAATTTCCTTCATTCTTCCCGGATTATTTGGCTACAAGCTTGCGGGCTCTAAATCTGCAGTGCCTTCTATGAACGAGAAGGTGTTGAAATACGCAGCTTTGGCTTTGACCATCTGGGGGTTCCTTGTGATGTTCGTATGCCTCTACGCCACTTTAGCTCTCTAAGCAAGAGGCAGGCCCGGATACCCATAACAAACTACATACGTGCCATCAAGAATGATTTAACTTCATTATCAACTTGTGTAATACTAGTCTTCTATTGTATCTTCGAAGGAAGCTTCTCAGATAGTTGTGACGAGTCTGAAGAGTCCAGACTTTCGTAATTATGCGCCTCCGGCTCAGCTGGTGCTGGATCAGTTGTAAGTGGGTTTTTTTGCTCCAGCGCTGTTGAGTCGTGAACTCTAATGCTTTGTTTTGGGTGGACAGAGTCCTCGGCAGGACTCTCGTCGGTGTCCTCCTCGTCACTTCTAACATCTTCTGCATTCTGGCCCCTGAGGACTTTGAACACCACGCGGCCAATCATGTACAACCAAATTAAAGACAAAATTTGCAAGCCGCCCAAAAGGGCCAAGAAGCCGTTGATGATACCAGGGGTCCAGCACATGTTTGACTGGGAGAAATGCTGGCCAGGGGCGCATGCAGCGTCGCCCATCAAAGCCTCGGACTTCATGAAACTGATGTGGAACAAGTAGTTGTACACACCGTGTCTCAAGACGATCCAGGCGACGGTGAAACAGCCGAACATGATGTCGCACGCGGTAGAGAAGCGGGAGTACTTCAAGATTTTTGCGGACGACAACAAGATGTCCACGGAGTCCATGATGCAGGAGATCAAGTTACCGATGCGGGTGAAGTAGCAGTAGTAAGAGCCGATGACCAAGGAGCAGGTGACGATGTGGTGGCAGAACATCTGGTAGTGGTCCTTGCGCTGGGCCTCGATGTTCAAGACCACGACCTGCTGCAACCAGAATGCAATCATGACCAAGTAGTACATCTTGAACAACGGCGACAACTTGTTGTGGGGCCATCCCAAGAAGATGTTCTCGATGTTGCTCCAGTAAGGCGAGTTGTAGTACAAGTAGAAGCCCAAGAGGAAAGAGAAGCAGTAGTAGGTGGCAGACCAGGACTGCTCCGCGAAACGGAGACGAGCCTTCTTCGAGTTGACCTGGAATAGGTGTAGGGCCACCGGATCGAAGATGTATTTCATTAAAATGGCCCGGAGGAATGTGATGAGGACCACGTGATATGCGACGTAGTAGGCGTCGTCCATGCCAATGCCGTAGCACGGGGTGTTTGAGAGCACTGGGGGAGACGGCAGCAGGGCCGTGGCCAGAGGCACGGCTGTGTAGTTGGCAGACATCAGCGGGTAGCTGGCTGGCGCCGGCTCCGTTAGAAGGTACTGCAAGTTCAAGAACTTGGATGTGACGGCATGCACCTGGGGAAAATGGTCACGGCTCAAGAAGTTCAAGAGGTGCACGCTTAGAATGGCGTTGCGCGTTATGGGCACCTGGTGGACATCGATGAAGTTAAGCACGGCCCTCATCATGGTGGAAAGATCAGCCAGGGAAGGAGGACAGGCGTGAGGTGAAAAAAAAAAGAGCGAATCTGCCCCGAGGATCAAGCGGAGGAACTAAGCGTGGCGCCCGCGTGGGATGATTCGGAGACTGCGCTCGGACGAAGATGTGGGCAATGTCTGGCGGAGACTGCGCTGGCCAATAACAAGGGGAAGCTGGGATGGTGAAAGAACAACTGGCGGTGGGAAGAAGGTGAGAAGAATTCTTGGTGTTTTATGAAGGACGCGCGCGGCAGAAAAGCCCAAGCGTGGGCCCTGCGTGGAGGCCTCACAGCCAACAGCGGCCACCGGTGCGTTTTGCGGCGGGGAGCCGCTCCAGCAGACAGCACGGAGGCAGGCACGGAGGGCGCTTTCGTATAGGCGGGCGGGCCGGGGCGGCGGCAGTGGCGGCGCAGGGCCGGCTGGGCTGGCGGGCTCTCGCGTCGCACCTCCGCCCTTCACGTTTCTTTTTGGGCGCGTGTCGTGCTGCTGTGTGCAACCTCGACGAGTCGTGGGCGAGGACCATCGCCGGCGCCGCTGGCCTTGTTTGCTGCTGTTGGTTTCACTCGGGTGGTGTGGGCTGCTTTGCGGCTGCCTCTGTGGTGCTGGAGGCAGCCCGGTATGTGCAGCGCAGGGGAAGCTGCAGTGAAACTGCGGTGAAGCTGCGGTGAAATTGCGGTGAAGCTGCGGTGGAACTGCGGTGGAACTGCGGTGGAACTTCGATGCGACTCCGGTGAAACTTCGCTGCGACTCCGGGAAGACTCCCCTCGGCCGCCTCACCATGTTGGATCCCCATGCTGCCGCTGCTGTTGCTGGGTCCGCTGCCGGGGACCAACGGACATGGCCCCAAATGGCTATCCGGCACACAGAGCCGGGGTGCGGCTTGCCGTCGTGTCCTGTGCCTCGCTATTCCAACACGTCGCCAGAGAACAGCGTCGAGCCGCACGTCAGCCTTGGGCGGCTGCAACGCTGCTGGGCCCATGTACAGCACGAGAGGCGGGCCCGGCAACGGGGATCGTGGTGCCACGCTGAAGCAGCCTCGGCGCACTCGGCCTGCAAGCGACATTCCCCGAAGAGCTGCCAATTGCCTGCGCCGCGGTTGGGTCCCTTGGGGAGCACGTGTGCAGGCCGGACCCGTTCTCCATGTCAGCATCTGCAGCCTTGGCCCAGGTTGCGGCGGAGTCAGCGGAACAGCGGCGGCTCGCGGGGGTCCGAGCCCAAGGCCCGTGCCAACACAGGGGCCGGGCCGCATCCGCCGGCGACCGGGGCGCCGTGGCTAGCAGGGACCAAAGATCACGTCATGGGGAGATGCGCCGCGGCCATGTTGGGCCCGCACGTGCGCCGCCCGAGGCAACCAGAAAGCCGCTCCGACGCCACGGCGGGCAGGCCGGAGGGGCGGGGTCACGTGCGCAGGGGCCAGGCAGCGGCTCAGCGGTTCAAGAGCATCTGCTGCAAGAGCTTGCGCACGGCATTCTCGTTGTAGCGGTCCCACGAGACGTACAAGGAGATCATCTCCTGCATGGCCTCGGCCACCTCGTCGAGGTTGATGTGCGAGTGGTTGAAGAAGTCCATGAACTTGTCGATCTTGAGGGCGTCGGCGTCGGCGGCGTCGGCCAGAAGCGGGCCGTCGGCGGGCTTGTCCGGCGCACCCAAGCTCATGAGGTCCTCGATGTGGAGGTCGGCCGGCTCGGCGCCGCCGCCCACGCGGAGCGCGCCCAAGTTCTTGCGGAGCACAATGGTGATGTACACGGCGGTCACGGCTATGACGTGCGGCGGGAAGACCAAGTGCAAGTCGGTGATGTAGGAGTCGTTGATCAAGGACCACAGGTGCTGCAAGTCGTCGCGCGAGAGCAGCACGCCGTAGCGGGCGCCGGCGGCCGCCAAGAAGTCGCGGAGCTGGAGAAGCGCCTTGTACGGGTGGTGGAGCACCAAGTACATCTCGAGCTCCTCGATGAGGTAGAACTCGAACTCGGCCAACTTGCCCACGTCCTGCGGGATGTACTCGGGCCAGAGGTTGCGGGCCTCCAGCACCACGAGCCGGATGTGCTGCGGGCACTCCTCGATCTTGCACGACACGTAGATGCACGTGGCCACGAGGAGGTAGGCGTTGATCTCCTTGAGCGAGACCCGCGTGAGGAACCGCGTCATGTAGAGCTCGGCGGTGGAGAGTGCGATCTGCCGCACGTTCAAGCGCCGCCCGAGCTTGACCACCATGGTGTGGAGGTAGATGCGCATGTTGATGTCGTAGCATGGTGTGGGCTGGTCCTTGATGAGGCCGCTCTGCGCCATCTTGCGCTCGAGCACCGCCAAGCGCCGCCTGCTGTCGAGGAGCTCGTCGCGCTTCATCTGCCACCGCGTGCGCTGTGTGGATGACCAGTAGTCGGCGGACATGCTGTGGGTGGAAGACGAGGGGCCGGTTGGGTGGAAGGCGTGGGGGTGCCGGTTGGCTGTGCTGGGGACGCTGTGCTGGGGGCGCTGCGGTGTGCTGCGGTGTACGGGTGTTGTCGGGGTGGGCGGGCCTGCGCTGGGCCGGTGCTGGTGTGGTTTGTCGGGTGCAGCTGGTGCTGGGGTTGTGCTGCTGACTGGTGCCCTTGCCGTAGCCATTGTTGGTGGGGTAGGCGCGAGGTCAATACGGTGGGCCTGCATACGGGCGCGGCTACGAGGCGGCGGTGGGCCTGATCTGCTTGCACTTGGCTGTTCTGTACTGGTTCTTGTTTTCTCTTTTCTATTCTGCCTGGCAGTTTACATTTCTGTTCTCTCTTCTTTCTTCTCTCTTCTCTCTTCTCTCTTCTCTCTTCTCTCTTCTCTCTTCTCTCTTCTCTCTTCTCTCTTCTCTCTTCTCTCTTCTCTCTTCTCTCTTCTCTCTTCTCTCTTCTCTCTTCTCTCTNTTCTCTCTTCTCTCTTCTCTCTTCTCTCTTCTCTCTTCTCTCTTCTCTCTTCTCTCTTCTCTCTTCTCTCTTCTCTCTTCTCTCTTCTCTCTTCTCTCTTCTCTCTTCTCTCTTCTCTCTTCTCTCTTCTCTCTCTCACATCTCGCCACACTCGCTGATCCGAACGTCACTGGTGGGCGTGTCACCACGCGTGGCCAAGCCATTGAGCTCGTCCACTACGCCAAAGCCGTCCACCACCGCACCAAACACCACGTGCTTGCCGTCCAAATGGCGGGCGGCCCGTGTGCAGATGAAAAACTGGCACCCGTTGCTGTTGGGCCCCGAGTTGGCCATCGCCACGCTGTACTGGTGGTGGTCACACGCAAAGCTCTCGTCGGCAAACAGCTCGCCGCCAAAGATGCACGCGCTGCCGGTGCCGTTGTTGCGCACAAAGTCGCCGCCTTGCACCATGAAGTCCTTCACGACCCGGTGGATGCGGCTGTTCTTGTAGCCCACGCTGCGCCCGTCTTTGGTTGTCTCTCCGGTGCAGAAAACCCGGAAGTTTTCCGCCGTTCTGTGGGGTTAGCTGCTGTTGTTTCTGCTTCTGCTTCTGCTGCTTCTGCTTCTGCTGCTTGCGATCATACGTACTTGGGCACTTTGTCGGCATAGAGCTCGATTTTGATCCGGCCAAGGCTCACGCCTGGGTGTTAGTGGTGGCCAGGGGATGAGGGTCGGGTATACATACCGTCGACGGAAATCTGCGGTTAGTATGCGCTGCGTGTGGCGGCACAAATATGGGCACGTACATCCATAAACACAATGGGGTTCATGCTGGGAGTGGTGGGGTATATGGAGCACAGCGGTCGTGCTGCTGAGGGCCGGGGACGCGGCGTGTGGTGTTCCTGCAGGCAGCGCCGCGCCCGTACATCCGCCGCTCGGCGCCCCGCCGCCCGCCCGCCCGCTCACGCCGCCATGCCCACAATGCTGTAGATGCGGACCTCCGGCGTGCCGCGGCGGAACCAGAAGGCGCCGCCCGCATTGTGCGGGTCGGCCATGCTCACGGCCACCGTCCACGAAAAGCGGCCGAGCTCGCGCTCCCACGCAGCTATGGTGTCCGGGTTTCTGACCGTGGCGGCAATGTAGCAGCACTGGCAGCCGTGGCGCAAGAAGTGCTCGATGGTGGCAGCCAAGAGCGGCACCACGGCGGCGTCGTAGGTCACGTCGGCCGCCACCACCACGTCCGGCACCGGCCCGGCCGGCCACTCGCCGCCGTCCGGCGGGCCCCACACCAACTGCTCGGCGCGCACGTGACCGGCGGCCATGTCGGAGATGCCGTTGAGCGCAAACGTCTCCGGGAGCCGCTCGAGGAGGGCACAGTCGCCGTCGGTCACCGTGAGCAGCGCGTACGGCACCTGCGGGCGGCGCACCGCAAGCGCAAGCGACACGAGCCCCGTGCCGGCGCCAAGCTCCAACACCGCCCGGCCCTCCACGCTGGTGCACGGGTGCGCCGCCGCCAACAGCCCCGTGAGGTACTGGACGAGCACCACGGCGGCCTCCCACGTGCGGAGCCCGGTGGTGCCGGCGCCCAGGATGATCTTGGGGGTCTCGCGCACCGCCACCGACGCGCCGTGGCGGTCGATCGGGTAGCGGAGCGTGTCGGGTGCGGTCGGGTCGGCCTCCCGGGCGCCAAGCACCTCGGGGCTGCAGTAGAGCTCGTAGATTTCGTCGATGGGCGCGTGGCTGTCGTCCGTGCGTGCGGCGTGCTCCAAGAGACGCACGTATAGGCCGAGGAAGAGGCGCCCGTAGTAGGCGTTGCACTGGATGATGGGGGCTAGGTCTGCGCAGACTTGGGTCTGGACCAGCGGGGCGAGGAGCGGCGTGCAGTCGTGGGCGAAGAAGTCTGCGGGCGGGATGCGCATGCCCAAGCACACCTTGAGAAGGGCGTAGTCGACGGTGTGCATTGTGGAGTGGCGTGGGAGGAGGTGGTGAAGAGGTGGTGGGTTGATGGGCGGCACGGGTGCGGCCGCGGCACGTGCCGGGTGGTAGGCTGCGGCTGCGAACTTCACTGTGCCTCCACCAACACTGGCTTCTAGCCTCGCATGAATGCACGGGTCTCACGGATCTCATGGACGGATCTCATGGACGGATCTCATGGACGGATCTCATGGACGGATCTCATGGACGGATCTCAATTCAAGGCATCTATAACCCCATGATATCTACAACTTTATAGTACCTACAACTTTATGGTAATAACTACTTCGCATCTATAGCTTTATAGTACCTACAACTTTATGGTAATAACTACTTCACATCTATAGCTTTATAGCATCTATAGCTTCATGATATAAAACTTCACGGTAATAACTTCTTCACGGCATGTATAACTTCACGGTATACAACTTTATGGTAATAACTACCTCACGGCATCTATAGTTTTAAAGCATCTACAGTTTTAGAGCATCTATAGTTTTAGAGCATCTATAGCTTCATGGTATACAACTTCACAGTAATAACTACTTCATGGCATCTATAACTTCATGGTATACAACTTTACGGTATACAACTTCGTGGTATACAACTTTACGGTGTACAACTTCGCGGCATCTATGTCTTTATAGCAAACAACTTCAACCCGATACCGCTCTCCGATGGAGCCACCGCCCTCTACTTGACCCCCCCTGGGTCCTGCGTAATGCCGCCCTACAGCGGCGCTTTGTGACGCCTACTTTGTTCACTGCTGTATTAAAATTAAGTGGCTATTTTTGACGTCCGTGGATACCTGAACACAGACTGCAGGCGCTGTTCGCCTAGTTGCTGATACATCCGTTCACTCTGATTCTCTTCACACCTCCGTCTGGAATGATGGTCAAGAGCACGTGCGTGTATGGCTTGGAGTCCTGGATCTCAAAGAGGTGCTCCTTGTCCGGACCGGTCTTGGAGTCGCCCACCAACTCGACCCACAGGGCCAGGTCGTGCGCAGGGTCCTCGGTGCCGTTGTAGGCCTTCAAGTTGATCTTCTGCGGGAAGTTACCACGGAAGTGCGCAGTGTCAATGACAATGTTGTTGATGGACGTGGCGGCTCCCAAGCGCACAACCACCCAGTCGACGTGGCCCGGCGTTCTGGATCTCTTGGTCTCCCATCCGTCCGACATGTCGTGTCCACGGCCGGGCAAAAGAAGGTTGTCGGCACTGCCAAAGTGCTGGTCGCTGAAGGCAACCGCCACACCTCCGTTGATCACCGAGGCCGTGTCCAACACCGTGGTCTTGTCCTTGGGCATGATGGGCACGGCGGTTCCGTACAACTTGAACCGTGCAATCCCGCCGTCCGGGTACATTCTCAACCGGAAGTGCGTGTAGCTCTTGGCCGTGGGGCCGTCCTCGCGGACGAAGAAGTGTCTCTGCGAGGGACCACACTCGGTCTTGCCGATGATAGGCTCCCATGCAGAGCTGTCGGCGGTCACTTCGCTGTCGTCTGCGGAGTAAATGCCCTCCACGGAAATGTCGGGCGCGTGGTTTCCGTTGAAGAAGGCCGTGTCGACCTCGCAACCCACGATCTTGGCCGACGCCACGCCGGCCTTGATGATCACCCAGTCGGCCTCCTCGGTGTTGTGTCTTCTGGTCTCCCAGCCGTCGTACCAGGCGCCGGCGTGCGTGAACCGTGTGGCGTCTCTGATGGGCGCCTTAGGCTTGATCAAGTTCTCGGCGGCGGCAAACCACTCGTCCGAGAAGCTGATCACCTGGCCACCGAGCTTTTCGCCGATCACGTCGGTGTACTTGTAGGCGACTTGGGTCTTGAAATCTTGTTCCGTGAGGATCTGCACCATCGTAGTGTTATGTTGTGGGTGTGCGTTCAAAGTGGCTGCTAGCTGCTTGGAAAGTGGGTTTTTCTCTACGACGTGCGTAGCGGCTGCTTATATACGGAACCCTCGGAAGAGTCCGAATCGTGGATCTTGCATGCCGTTGCGCGTCGTGCACAGTCATTTCTCCACAGCTGCGGCGGATGCGGCGCCGGGCCTGCCTTATCTGAGATGCACGGGCCTCGTACTATCATTTCCCGGGTGCACGGGTGTGCTCCACCTCGCCGCGCACTCTTCTCAACGCGCACGCTTTCGCGGTGCACGGGTCTTTTCCCGGGCCGCCTGCGCATGCTCGCCGCCTGCGACTGCCTGTTTCAGACTCCCTAGTTCCGCCTGCGCCAGGTCGGCCCCAGCACTGCCGTTCAGCGGCCGCGTCGCCATGGCGGGTGCTGTGTTTATATGCAGGCGTGTTTCACACGCACCCGTGCACCCCTACTTGGGGTCCCCGGCCCACCCTCGATCATCGGTATTCGGGTGTGCAGACAGGCCCGAGTAAACACCGCGCCTTCCTCTTTCGGCCACTTGATAAATACAACAATCCACCACTAGAAATCTTGGGCTTCTGAGCTATTGTGGGTCCTGTACGTGTTTTCACTAGAGCTTTATTTTTTAGGGCCTACTCCATTCCGCCTACCCCCACATACGCCCCCCTTCCCTTCCCTTCTTTCCCCTCTTTTTTCGATCTGCTGCTGCTAGTCTGCCCTGTGACACTCTCCCCCTAGCCCAGCAGAGCCGATCCCTTCGTTTAAGCCCGTCGTTTCCTCGTTCTTCTTCTGCCGTGAATTCCGAGACTCGTCACCCAACCAACCCCCCAACCAATTCTTTCCCAAACCCAAGCAGTTTCAGAAATCGGCACTCCGTCTTTATCCCCGGAATCCATAGATACCCTTGGCGCCCCACCCCTGAATTGCCTCCCATTCCACTCGTTTCCCACACTCGTTTACGACTCTTAATACCCACGCAGTGCCCTCAAAAGCCCCGAGTCTCCAGGATTTTTGCCACAACACAGACATCCTGCAATTCCCCGACCCTTAAGTCTCATCAAAATTCCTACGTGGACACGGATTGATACCCTTTCAAGGTCTTTTGAACTCACAAACACCCAAAAACCATCGGGCACCCCCTACATAAATACAAGGGGCCTCACATAAAAAAGTTCCCCACCGAACCATCAGCAGGGACCTCCAGCATGACGTCCAGCGTCGACAGCAGAATCTTCAGTCCGCAAAGCACGCAGTCGCAGAGTCATACCGTTTTGCAGCACCAGACATTGCACCCGGCTCTGCCCGAAAAGACCGAGACCCAACCCACTACCCGTCTGCCGTTGCGCGCCAGTAACCGCAAGTTCCTTACGCCCACAAAGCCAGGCAGAGCCTCGAGAATGAACAGTCCTGCCCGTCTGCTTGGCGCCCAGTCCAGCCCCGCAAGATCACCTTTTGGTAGTCCTCTGCGCGAGGACGCCAGTCCGTCCAAGACACCAAAGCATACTGCAGACGCCGGTTTACAAAAACAATACGCAGATGTCATCTCCAAACTAACATCCATCACCTCTGACTACAAGCATCTAGAAGACGAGTTGGCCAAGAAAACTGCCCGCGTGTCCGAGCTCTCTCAGAAGGTAATCAACTCCGAGAAGGTGCTTCGAGGCATGGAGGATGAAAGAAGAAAAACACTGGACCTACATGCTCGAGAAGTGGCCTTTTACAAAGAATCCATTGACGAGCTACAGCGCATGAACATCAAAATTACCAACAAGTTGGAGTCGGGCCAGGCCAAGATCGACGCTCGCTTGCATGAGTCTGACTCCAAATACCACAACTTGCTCAAAAGCTTCAAAGCACTACAGAGTAACCTCGAGCTCGAACAAAACCTGAAGGCCCTCCTTATTGACCAAATCGAATTCTTGACTAAGGAGCGTGACTTTCTTTTGCAAAACACAAACCCGCGCGACTCCTTGTCGTCTGAGCAATTGAGCATACTTAACAACTCTGACTTCCCCGATGGAACTGAATCCGACATTGTGGAAGCCAGTGACTTCGACTCCGCCTCCGATTCTGACGGCGATGTCCGTGGCACAGAACTTATGATGAGCTTTCACGATCTTAGGCCTTCTGACGACTTTGAGTCTTCCTCTCCCATCAAGGAGCCGCATTCGCAGCCTCCTGTTGAAGCCCTGAACATGGATGCATCTTTCAACTCCACGGGCTCCTTTGAGCTCTCCAAGCATTTTCAGTTTCCCCCACCAATTACACAGAACCCTACTCCGAGGTCCATTTCAGCCAGATCTCCTCCGTCGGCAGATCAGAATGCAAAGGCCATCAAAAGGCAATCATTGCCCACGAAACTTCGCAACTCCATGGTTTACGAAGAAGGCGAGTTTGTTTTGTCCCCTATGAAATTGACGTCCCAAGCCAATCTTTCTTATTTCGAAGAGAATGTGCCAGCAAGTGGCAGTAATTCCGACCGAATTTCGAAGAATAGAGAAAGTGACAATATTCGAAAGCACAGCAAATCTACCAGCCAACGCTTCTCTAATGCCAACCATTCGAGATACAACTCCCATGATATTGTTCCAATCAAAGTGGAGTTTGAACCTGAAGACGGACCTCTCCGTAGCTTTTCTGCTTCATCCAAGCCCATGCTCCAGGAGCTAACCAGTGTGTCCGAGTCCTTTAACCCAATAAAGGACGATTGTGATGAGGCATTTATGAAATTGAATGGCTTCAGCAGGATGCCAGAAACGGCAGAATCCTCGAAGCGGTCTAGCATGGTCTCCAAAAGATCCAGCTTCATGAGCGATGCAAACATTCTGAGTGGTGATATCACAAAACAAGAGATCACCAAACTCAAGTTTGAGCTCCAGTCTCTCAAGCTTCACAATGAAAAGCTTCTATCGTACATTGGATTTGAGCTACAGAAACAAAAGAAAAACATCAAGAAGCTTTCCAGCAAGCAGAACCTTCGGGGCAAGCCCAAAGGTATGGAATACTCTGATGCTAAACTTATCGAAAAGCTGAAGGATATGCTCATTCACAAGAAGAGGGTGCTCCGGTCAGTATCCATTAATCCAAACTTTTCAAGAGGTATTGTGGTGCTGGAAAATGGATTGGGACTCGGTAAGCAAGGCCATGCCAGCGAGGAAGAAGACAGTTTCACCTTCCGCAGCCACTTCATCAATTCTCTCCAAGAGCCGCAAGCAGCGATTGGAGATCATGATCCTGCAAGTGCTGAGGTCCAAGGTGTGAAGAAATATAAATCGCAGACATTCCGTTTACCCAAAACGCAGTATTTCTTCAGTGATGACAGTGATATCTCAGTTGGAGAAGTCGATGAAGATCAAGATTTGCAGCTTGAGCGAGTCATTGACAGCCCCGTCGAAGATGAATGGGAGCTGAACAGCAGTGACGGCAGCGTCGTGTCGGAAATTGACTTTGCTAAGCTCAATCGCTTCAACCAAATGAGATATCTCATTCTTGGAAAAGAACATTTGAAGAAAGAGAAAGAAGCAGAAGAAACCATTGCTGATGAGAAGCTCAAATACAAGTTTCTCACCATAGTGATTGGTATAGTTATTGTGGGTTTTCGCTTCACATCCAATGCGCAAAATCAGATCAGCCGGTGAGTGTGATCAGCATGGATGGTGCTAATAGAACGTGAGTTCACAGACGCGAAGAGGTAATTATATGCATATGAAGAACATTGATGGAGGTTTGTAGACTTGAAATTGTACGCAGCCCAAGACTAACCATATGTGCGATTGCCCGGGAAAAGGTAGCTACTGAGTGACGAACATTGATGGAGGTTTGTAGACTTGAAATTGTACGCAGCCCAAGACTAACCATATGTGCGATTGCCCGAGAAAAGGTAGCTACTGAGTGAAGAATAGAAGGGTCGACAGTGCCACGTATTACCGATACTGTAAGAGCAAAATCAATAGACTCAGCGGACGAGGGTTCCCAGTCTTCATCTTCAGTAGATAGTAGAACACGGCCAGATTACTGAGTAGCCAATGGAGCTTGCAATCTGTAGCAAGCTGCGCGGGCCGCAGTGGTGTGCAGAGAGTGGCAGACAATCAGGCCATACAGCATGATCCCAGGCTCGGACATGGCCAGGCGTGGGCTTTCGCACCCAGCAGTATATAAACCCATTTTTGCCCTGCCAACGCCGAGTCACGTCACGAAAGGCAACGCCGTTTCTCCCCCAGAGTAGCGCCCGTTTTCTCTCTCCCACCCCATCTGTCACACCATGAGCACCTATAACTTGTTGCCCACAGAGGCCAACAGCGTCCACAAGTTGACCAAGTGTTTCACCGAAAACTTGGAGGATCTTGCGCAGCAGGTCCAAGACAAGAAGCATTCCAAGTGTAAGGATTGTAAGGACTGCCCCAAACGGGCCAAGGATACAGCGGGTCTGCCTAAGCTTGAGGTTCAGTATGAGTATGAGACGGAGATTCTTTGAGGCTGGGTCAAATAGGGACCCGGACCACGGCGGCGGCCACAATTCGAGCCGCACACAAGAGCGGGAGGGGGTGGTCCAAAGCAGTGGTCGTCTGACCCGTTGAAGGAGGGGTGCGGTGGCGTCAGTTCGAGCAATATGTGTCTCAGACTCACGCGCCTCGCAGACAGCGACCCCCAGAAATGTCCGTTTCTCGGCCTTTGTGGGGCCCTTTGCGACTGGCTGCGCAGGTGACACGCTCGTCTGAAACTGGCGCAGGCAATCTCGTGTCGAGCTGAAACAACAAGCACTTTTCGGGCAGAGCCTTCGACAAACACAGCCGATTTGGTGGAGCCTAATCCAGATGGCAGGCCTCTGGACACTCTGGTTTTTCTCATGTAGCGATCGGGGACTACAAAATTCGCTTTGGTTCTCAGGTGCAAGACGAAAACGACACCCCAATTTAGCCTGGACGCAGATCGCAACGCACAGAGTGGCTGCAAGCAGTCCACCTGGAGCAATCCGGTCCCCAGGCTAGGTGCAGGGTAGAAGCTACGGTATCATAGGGCAAATGGAAGCCACGGTATCAAAGTAAAAGGCGGGAACTACGGTATCAAAGGACAAAGGCGGAAGGCGGGCCATCGTGAGACCTGTGAAGATGACAAGAAGTGGTCGACATGCACGATCGCGGCACCCGCGCCAAAGCACCCAGTTGCTGGCTTCCGCTTACATATGATGAACTTAGATGAATCTTATAATGATGAAGATTTTGTATATGTGCGCTTGTGCAAACGCACATTTGACAGTGCAGAGCACGACTAGATGCGTAGGTTCCTCAAGAGGTTTTCTTGGTGGCTGTTCAAATCCCATTTTGCAACCCATCGATTCTCGCATGTGCGGGAGGTAGGGCCTGCGCTGACAGTCTTTTGAGGTGCTGCCCCATGACTTGGTGGGCATTTCTTTATCGGCGGTTTCCGTGGCATTTCGTGACTTTCGATTTTGGAAAATGGCTTTTTGTTCCTTCACATGTAATGAATACAAGATATGTAGAATGCCGCGTGTTTATGGAAAAGGTGGGAACTATCACTAGATTGCGAAAATAAGTGTGAGGCACAGCACTCTCTATTTGGCAGAAATGGACAAGCAAAAATCCAAAAATGATGGACAGGCAATGCATTGGAACAGATTGGCTCTTCTTGACACAAGCACGCTCTACACCAATCCACGTTAGCACTGCCACGACGGCTTGGGCTTTCATGGACGAACACCGGGGAACTATATTGTGTCCGGCATATAGACGCGGTCGACTTCAAGCGCCCGCCTTTGACGGCAATTTAGAGAAGCTGTGAGTTCTGCCCAAATAGAGCAGTAATGGTGTGTTTTATATTTGAGTGTGATTTACATAGTGTTGTTATTTTCATTGTGGTGTAATTTATATTGTAGTGTAGGTCTTATCTTAGTGTAAATTATATATAAGTGTAAATTATATTTAAGTGTAATTTATATTTAAGTGCAAATTATTAATTTATATTGTAGTGTAGGTATTATCTTAGTGTAATTTATATTTAGGTGTAATTTATATATAAGTGCAAATCATATATAAGTGTATTAGTTAATTTATATTGTGGTTTAATGTACATTGAGGTAAAATTCATATTGTAGTATAGGTTTTGTCGTAGTTTAATTGTCATTGCAGTGTAGTTTATATTGTAATGTATTTACATTGTAGTGTGAGTTTTATTAGTACCATCGGGGTGTCTGTGAAAGGCACCGCGGAGCTCATATAGAGTGGTAAGGGTATGAACAAGAATTCAACGGGCGCCGGACCCTCACCTAAATGGCTGGGCCCGTATGTCACCTGAGAAGAGTTTTTCGGAGCTGCAATTAGGACAGCCAAGCGGGAAGTCTGGTCGAAACACATGAGCGAGCGCCGCTGCAGAGCTGGAGAACGCCTTGGCCTGAGATCTCCGGGGCCATGTGACGGACTTTGTCTCGGCCGCAGGACCGCAGGTCGGACATGGCCCGGAGCACTCCAAAGGCCCCGCAATTAGAAAGGGTCTTTTGTCGGCGCAAGAAGACAGTCCACCGAGATGCGCTTGCGAAGCACCCACAGGATAACACAGCAAGAGACTCCCGGCAAAGAGCAGCCGTGCGCACAGCGGCGGCACAGGCACACGCAGGCACGCTAGGAAAACAAGTTTTTGTTCTGCTCCCATAGCTTCTTCAGCACGGCCTTGCGGTCGACACCCGAGGGGTGGCGCTTGGCCGGCGGGCGCTCGATGTCCGGGCTGGCCTGGAGCGAGTAGCCCGGCACTAGCTCGGAGCCAAACTCGCTGTTGGTGGCCGCACGGCGCAGCGGGTAGTCCGCCTTGGCCACGGCCATGCGGGGCCCGTCCTCGGAGCGCAACGAGATGAGCCGCTCGCTCAGAAACGACGTCTTCAACTCCTCGTAGAGCTTGATCGTCTGCGGGTAGTCGTACTGGTGGCGCTTGAAGAAGTCGTCGGCGCGGCCAAAGAAAAACGCCTCGATTTCGGCCGCCGTGGCCGGCGCATCGGCCGCCTTGTCGAGGAGCACCTCGCTGCCCACCGAAGACGACATGGGCGGCGCGTCCAGCCTCTGCACGGGGTGCCGCGAGAGAAGGCTGTGGATCCGGAGCCCCGCGCGGTCGTCGTAGCCCTCGGCGCCCGCAGGATAGCTGCCGTCGTAGGCGGTTTTCGCCGGCGGGAAGGCGCCCGCGTAGGCGGCCTTGCCGGGCGAGTAGCGGCGGTCAAACGGCTTGTACGGTGGCGCTAGGGCGAGCGGCGGCGGCGGCGGCAGCAGCAGCAGCCCAAAGCCCACCTGCTCGTCGAGCTCGCCGCGCTCCAACAACTTGCTGTTCTTGCCCAGCACATCGTCCTTCTTGGCGAGGCGGTGGCGCTTCCTGAACTGCGCCAACCACCCGTGGCTGAAACTCTCAAGGCGCTTGGCGTTGGCCACGCCGTACTTGGACGCGTACACCTGCCAGTGCCGCCGGAGCACGGGCTCGCTGGGCTCCTCGTTGCGCTCGGCAAGTTGCACCATCAACGCGTCCATGGCCCGGTTGATCTGCGCGTACTTGTACTTGACCTTGCGCTTCTGGCTGCCGCTGCCGGGCTCCAGCTGCTGGAGCCGCTGCCGGTACTCGGCCTCGTGTTTGAGCCACTCGTTGAAGGTGGACGTGGAGATGGCCACCTTGTCTCGGAAGTGGTCCACCACGCTGAGCTGCAGGCGCTTGCCCGAGTGGTAGAAGTCGAGGATCTGCACTTTCTGCTGCAACGTGGCCCGCGGCCGCCGATGCCGGGGCTTTTCTGCTGTCGACATGCTGCAGCCCACTGCCTCCCGTTGTGCTGCTGGTGTCGGGCTCTGCCTATCGCACATGTATTCGCCTGCCCTTGGCCTATCGCGGAGGCACGGGTGCGGCCCCACGCCTCCTGGCTGTCTACACCTCCTGGCTGTCTACACCTCCTGGCTGTCTAAACTGGCTCCTGGATCTCTACACTGGCTCCTGGCCCACTGTGCCCTGCCTACAACGTGCAAGGGGCCGTCCGGGACTGGTATTTGTCTTGAGCATTTTTTTTATACAGCTGTGAGCGTCCTTTAACGCAAGGCACCTCTGCTGACCTTCTCCAAGACAGGCTCGTAAGCAACCTCGGAAAAGTCGGTACCTTGGATGTCAGCAGCAACACCGTTCAAGGCTCTTCTCAAGGCGTCCTTGGAAGAGGCGTACACCATCTTGGATCTGACTGGGGCGGTGTCTGGGGACCAGGTGAAAAAGACAATCTTGGATCTCTTACCTTCACCTCCACCGATCTCGTACTCAAAGTCGTACACGGCGTATTTGCACTCGTTTTCTGGGAACTTCTCCAAGAATGCCTCGTAGTCCGAGTCGGTGGATGTGTAGTCAACAACAATCTCAGTCTTGGCATCGTTCAAGGCATAGATGATGAACTTGTGCTTCTTGCCCAACTTCAAGTCGTTGAAGGCGGCTAAAGATTCGTCAGCGACGGCAACTCTGTTTGGTTAGTATACGGTACGAAGTTGGGTTGGCAGCATGCGCTGCAGTGCCGACAAGCAGCCCAGTGGCCCGCAATCCCTAAAGCCCACCGGCCAATTGCAGCCCACGGCCGCTCCAGAACGCCTGCAAGGCCTCGCGGCCCCGATTCAGAGCCATTTGCTCCCGTTCCTGAGACGCTTGCTGCTGGTGCTGCCGCGTGGCGCATTGACAAAACCCCCTGTAGGCGGTGGGTGCTCAACGGTGCCAGAGGCCGCTCTGATCTACACAGCCCCTTGCCCACTGAGCGTGGCACCCGGTTGTCTCGGGCCAGGCAATTGAGAGCACTGCCCCTAGGACCCCTTATCCAACGGCGGTTGGCTGCTGCTTTGAACATACCCTGATCTAGACTGATACGGTTAGTACACATCGATAGGAGAGACACAGCCCGAGGCTGGGCCGGCAGACCCCACATACCATATTGTTTGTAGTAGTATTCTGGTGCTATTGTAGCGGGAAAAAAAACGTGCCTGGTGGGGTGTAGGGAACGCCGAGTGTCTTGCTCCACGGCTCTGCACACAGCCACCACCCGCGCCGACCCTCCTTGGGTGCACTGGGCTATCTGGAGGTGTACGGGTGCACACTCGCGGTGGGCCCACATTGTGTAGTGGAAGGGACTATGGAGCATGGGGTTAATTTGGTGGAATTGGTGGAATTGGTGGAATTGGTGGATTTGGTGGAATTGGTGGATTTGGTGGATTTTGGAAAATCATAAAGTAGCACTGCTGGCACATGCACAGTTACGGCCCTGCTGCTGAGCCGTGACTGGCAGAATTGGCAGGTGTGCCGCCAGAACTGTGGAGCAAGTGAAAACGAATGGCATATTTTACTTTTTTTATGATTACACATACAAGATGTGGTGGCCGAGTGGTTAAGGCGTGAGGTGCAGGTTACAACAGCACCTCCTCATGAGCTTCGCTCTCGCAGGTTCGAATCCTGTCCACGTCGAATATCTTTTTTTTGGGCGCCCCCAGACCGTCTTCTTTTTGCCGCGCGCCTTCGCACCCATCAACACCCAGCCCTTCTCATACACCACCACTACACCCCAACAGGCAACCATGGACCTCTACGAAATCCTCGAGATCGAGCTGTCCGCCTCGTGCACGGAGGTCAAGAAGGCCTACCGCAAGCTAGCGCTCCGCTACCACCCCGACAAAACGCTGGGCGACCCGGACGCCGAAATCAAGTTCAAGGAGATCACCAGCGCCTACGAGATCCTCAGCGACGAGAAAAAGCGGGCCGACTACGACCTCTACGGCACCGCGGACGGCCACGCCGACATGGGCGGCTACAGCAGCAACCCGTTCGGCCACGGCGGCGACTACGGCGGCGGCTACGGCCCCGAAGACTTCTACAACACATTCAACAACATGAACGGCGGGCCTGGCGGCAGGCCGGCGCCCAGCAACCGCACCGAGGACGCCAACATGGAGGTCAAGGTCACGTTGGACGACTTGTACAAGGGCAAGACGGTCAAGATCACGCTGACGCGAGACGTGATCTGCCCGACGTGTGTGGGCTCGGGCGCCCGCAAAAAGGCAGTGCAGCGGCCGTGTGCGGCCTGTGAGGGTAACGGCTACACCACCAAGATCAAGCGCTTTGGGCCCGGGCTTTTCTCCAAGTTCAACGTGGACTGTGACGCGTGCAACGCCACCGGCAAGACCACCCGCGCCAAGGACCGCTGCAAGCAGTGCAAGGGCGCCAAGGTCGTGGAGGAGACCAAGATCCTTGAGTTTGAGATTCCGCCGGGCGCCCGCTCGGGCGAGTCCGTGGTGTTGGCGGGCGAGAGCGACCAGGCGCCGGGCAAGGCCACCGGCGACGTGGTGCTCACGTTCCACTGCACGGACCACGCCACCTTCACGCGCCGCGGCGACGACCTCTACATGTCGTACAAAATCACGTTGGTGGAGGCGCTCTCGGGCTTCTCCAAGGTTGTGGCCAAGCACTTGGACGGCCGGGCCGTGCACGTGACCACCCCCACGGGCAAGGTCATCCGCCCCGGCGACTACTTGCGTCTCCCTGGCGAGGGCATGCCGTCGCAGGCCAAGGCCAGCTGGTTCAGCTCCGCCGCAAAGCGCGGCGACTTGTACATTGCCATGGAGATCGACTTCCCCAAGGACAACTGGTACTTGGAGAAAAACGACATTGTCAAGCTCCAGAACCTCCTTCCTACGGCCATGTCCGACAAGTCCGCCTCCGCAAAGCAGCATGTCCCTGCAGACTCCTTGCCAGAGGCCAACATCGAGTACGTCACCGACTTTTCCATCACCAACGAGGCCGGGCTTCCTGCATACGAGGACGAACAGCAACAGCAGCAGCAACAGCAGCAGCAGCAACAGCAGCACGACCACGGCTACTATGGTGGGTACCAGGAACAGCCCATGCCCGAGTGTGCCACGCAGTAAGACTCGATGCCGAGCCGGAGGTGATTCGTGTATATAAACCCGGGCTGGGCACATGAGCATAGTCCACGCCCAGTGATTGGGAGCCGAAGGAAACCAGTCTTCAAGCCCTGCGAGGCCCAAGCGGTGGGTTGCCTCGGCTTCTTTTCAAATTTTGCATAGCCGAGCTATTTCACTTTATAGAAAGCTTATGTGCGCTGTGGCCATGATGCTACAGGAAGGCATCCACCATTTAGAGCCGGAAGCAAACGAGAAATACATGCGAACTTGAATGGTCTTGTAGATATGCTAGAAGTATTTACGACTGATGGTGAATAGAGAGGTTTATAACTCAAATGCAGGGCTGTATTGGCTTTGAAATGCAAGGGCTCATCAAAGACAAAGCCAAAAAGCTGTTCTAGTAAAGCAACGCATCAGGCCCTCTGCTGAAAGGATGCCGCAGCGGGAGAATTCACGGAGTCTCCAAGTTGAAAGGATGTCATTGAGCAAAAGGCGCTCAAAAGTCAAGTAGGTCATTCAACTCTTTTTCGGATAATCCCAAAGGGCCTGCCAGGCTCAATTCCGAGGCGAGGTCCTCGTCCAAGCCGTCTTCAATCCGCGTGCTCTCCTTCACGGTTGGGACTGCTATGTCATCGAAAGTCAAATCCATGGAGGAGTCAAAGTTGTGCACCAAAGGCTTCTGCTGGGGGATCTCAGGTTCTAGGAAGCGGAATCTGGGGCCCCTCAAGGGCGAGAGTCCGACAGGTACATCTTCCAACGGGGCGGGTTTCGGTGGGATGCAGGCGACACTTTCCGGATCCTCTGCTAGCGACTCGAGGATGTCGTCCATCAGCCGCAGAAATGCACCTTTCTTGACCGGCTCTGGGGCAGCCTGCGGCACCGGAAGGTTGGACACATGCAAGGAGGAAGGCGTGTTTGACTGGCGGAGATGCACCAACGGAGCACGCGAGGAGGGAGAGGACTTCAGCAACGAGTCTGAGGCGAAGCGGGGCACCAACAGCTTGGATCTGGTCGCATCTTCGGCGGGAAGAAGGTTGTTCAGCACGGGATTGGTTTTCTCGAGCGGCTGAGTCTTCTGCTGGACAGGCGCAGGCGCCAAAAGCGACGCGCTTCTTGAAAGCAGGGGCTTTGTGGGTAGCGCCGCTGCCGAGGAGGCGGATGCAGAGAGCAGCGGGTCCCGAGAGAACCCCAAGGAGGAGTTGGAGCGCCCCAAGGAGGGCTGCCACGAGGTTGGCAAGGCGGCAAGGGGCCGAGAGAGCAGCAGGTTCAGGGGGAGCGAGGACTTTGAGCGCTGTAGCGTCGGGAACGAGGCCACTGCCAGCGCCGTGTTTTGATCCTTGCCACCGAGCGGCACTCGGCGTGCCCGTTTGTCGTCGCTGGCAGTTGACAGAGGCATAAGGGGGCGCTTTTGGGGCGCACTCAGGAAGGTCTTTTCCTTGAGGGCGGAGCGGTGGGTGTCTTTGGCCGGCAAAGAGGCATAGTTGTTCTCCTGGTCACGATGCCTATCCACACGCTTGAAGTTGGATTGTGACATTGTGAGGCAGAAAGATAGGAGGAGGAGAGGAGGAGAGGAGGAGGAAGGGTTGAGTGAGGGAAGTTGTTTATGTTTGCGCCTGGAGGGGAAGTGCAGGAGTGCGAAAGCAGCAAACGGAGGCCCGGCGCCATGGGTGAAACTGGCGTGACACCGTGGTGACACCGTGGTGACACCGTGGTGACACAGTGGTGACACCTTGGAGAGACAGTGATGAGACAGCGGTGAAACTGCCTTGGTTCCGTAGTAAAAGCGCCGTGACTTCTTCCTGAAGCCGCAGTGAAACCCTGGTGGAACCGAAGCGAGAGATGGCCCTTGAGGTGATGAGGCTGGGCCTGCGCCGTGCGCAGCACGCCAATGTCCGTGGCGGGTCGGAGCGCTAGCGGCCACTTGCTCTGGGCCAGGGCCATTGCATGGATTGTGGCTGGCCAAGAAGACAGCGTTGGCGGGTCTGCAACGGCTGGGGCGAATCCAACGCGCGGCGCACAGGCTGCAAAAGCGCACCGTCTTGTGTGCCCGTAGTGTGGCCCCGGCGAAGGTGACCAGACGAGCCAGGACTCTTGCACGGCAGCGTCGGCAGCGCAGAGAGGCCGGCAAACAAACTGCAAACAGTCCTGAAACACGCTGCAAACAGTCCTGACACACACTGCAAACAGACCTGACACACACTGCAAACAGACCTGACACACGCCGGAAACAGACCCGACACTGCAAACAGGCCCCATCCAGCCCGCCGCGCACCTCTGCACCACCATCACCACACCCTACACAGGCCAACCCAAGCCAGCTACCCCACCAAAACCCACACACCCCCCAGAACACCCATGGCCACCTCGTTTGTCACCAACTCCTCGTCGCCCGACGTCAGTTGGCTATACCTCGCCAACTGGGTGCTCGCCCTCGTCTTGGGGGTCGCGTTTATCTTCTACTTTGCCCGCCTAGTGGGCTTCATCCTCTCGTGGCTCCTCAAGGTCGTGCTCTGGAACCGCTACCGCATCCGCATCTCGGTGGGCGCCTTCCGCATCTCGCCGCTAGGCGGCCGGGCCTCGGCCCGAAACATCGTGGTCCTGACCGCAGACTACACCGTGTCCATCCTCCGCATCAACTTCACCTGGCGCTACTGGCTCCTTCGGCTCGCGCGGTTCCCGGCCTACTACGTGGGTGGCAAAACGACACCGCCACAGAAAGGCGCCGCAGACGCCGCCGGTGCCGCCTCCGCCGCGGCCGGCCCGTCCGCCGCCTCCAACGCCAAGCTCCCGACGCGCTTCCAGGTGCTAATCGACGGCTTGGAGATCTTCGTCTACAACCGCACGGCCGCCTACGACAACATCCTCGACACGTTGCGGCGGGCGGCCGACGGCGCGTCGGCCGACTCGCTCAAGTACACGTCGTCGGCGTCCACGCAGCCGCCGCCGCCGCCGCTGCCGTCCACGCTCAAGTGGCTCCTCCTGCTCTTGCCCTTGCAGGCGTCCATCAAGCGCGGTGCGTTTGTGTTGGGCAACCACTCGGTGCCGTCCATCATGGTGGCGTCGTTCAAGACGGCCAACGCCGTGGTGGACGTGGCGCGGGCCGCCTGCGCCCTCGACTCCCACCGCGTCGCCGTGTCCGTGGACATGGACAAGTTCCAGGTGTCGCTCAAGCCCAACATTGCCCACGACGCGCTGCGGTATGCGCCGCCACAGCTGCTGCTTGCGCCCGGTCCGGATGTGGGTGGCGCCGCTGCCCCGGTGCTTCTGCACGCCAAGGTGTCGGGCCGGCCCCGCCACTTTGCTGCCCTCTCGCGAGCCGGCCTCCTTGAGTGGGTGGCCCGCTTGAACCCGCGGCGGATGGTGCTGCGCAGCGCCCGCCGCCGCCGCTCCTCGGCCGCCCACGACTACGAGTGGCACGGCCTCCGCCGCTACGTGGGCGACTCCGTGCGCGGCCGCGTGGTCGAGCTCACCGATATCGACGAGTATGCCAAGGTCAGCTTGATTGTGGAGTCCGAGGCTGCGCTGCTCGTGTACTACTACGACTCGCCGGGCGTGGTGCCCGCGTGCAGCAGCGCCGCGTTTGCCGCCGGCCTGGACGACCTGCCGCCGCAGTTCGGCGTGGACTTGGCCTTGTCGGTGGCCACCATCCACTACGGCTCGTGGGCCGACCGCCAGCGCGTGCCGCTCCAGTCGATTCTCTTCCCGGCGTTGGCCCGCGACTCGCTGCCCACGTTCCAGGCCTCGGCGCCGGGCGCCCTTCGGAGCTATGCCGGCTTCCGCTTCCGTGTGCACACGGACGACGAGATCATCTTCCGCGTGCCCACGCGTGAGTTCTCCAAGGACAAGGGCGATCTCTCGGCGCTGTCGGGGCCGCGCGATAAGAAGTCCACGCGCCCGTTCGGCTGGTTGGAGATGAAGATGGGCCGTGGCTCGGAGATCCTCTCGTTCAACCCCTACGTGGCCACTGCTGACGGCTGGGCCAACTCGCTCCGGGTGCGTGCCTTGAAGCTCGAGACGCGCACGTCCGTCACCCACAATCTTCTTTTCAGGGCCGACGAGCACGTCATCGACGGCTCGGTCGGGTTCCCCCTCAAGTGGAACGGCGAGTGCAGGTGGTCCTTCGACATGACATCCAGCGGCGGCCAGTTTTTCTTTCTCCGCGAGCACTTGGACTTCTTCAACGACTTGGTCTCCGACTTTGCCTCGGGGCCCTCGCCGAATTACGAGAACTACCGGCCCTTCGAGTACACCATTGCATGGAGCATCCGCGACTTCCGCTTCTTCTTGAACGTCAACGACCACAACATCATCAACGACCCGCTCGACCTCGACTCCAACAAGTACATCTGTTTCAGCGGCCTGCGTGTGGATGTGTCTCTGAAAATTCCCTTGCGTGGAAGCTTTGCGGCGGCTTCCACCATCGACTACAGCATCCGCACCGAGCTGCTCTGCTTGACGCTTGAGGTTCCGCCGTGGCACACCATCAGCGCTTTCATGAAAGGTAAGAAGCAGATGGGGAGCACCGGCGCGTTCGAGGTGTCCGGATACTACAAGGTTTACAACAAGATAGAAGTGGATCACAACAACTTTGCCGTGATCAACGCCATTGGTGACAATGTCACGCTTCTCTTCTACGGATACTTCATCCGTTACCTCTTCACGCTCAAAGAAAACTACTTTGGCGACTTCACAAAGTTCATGACCTTCGAGGAGTACATGCTGAAGAAATCCCAGGCTGCCGAGGACCCAGAAACCGCCCGTCCCGAGGCTGACTACTGGAACTTGCTCAAGACCGAGAATGACTTGAATGTCTTGTTCACCTTCCTGGTCCGCAAGGGTATGATTGTATTGCCTGGCGAAATCTACGGCCACACCAGCAATATCAGCTTGAGCTTCGATTACCTCGACGTCGACATCCATTTGACCAAATTTTACATGGACCTACAAGCGAATTTTTCCACCGGTCATGGCTTCTACGTGAATAACGCAGAACAGGCAAAACTTGTTTTCGATACTGAAAGATATCGCATGGACTTCATTCTGAAACTGCCCGAAGTGATTATCGATTCTTTTAGCGTCCACGCTCACAGAATGCTTGGCATCGACAATCTCACTTATCAGTGCAAATGGGATTTTGCGTGCCAGTCAATCTTAATCGATGCGGACCCAACCCTTCTCACTGCTCTCTTCTCCTCGATTGCCAACTTCGGTATGGGCTTCGTCGACTTGGAAAACACCTTACTGTACGAGGTGCCTATAGTCTACGATGCGGCCCACTTCTCCTTCAGATGCAGCGAACTTAGAATCAAACTCAGCACAGGTGTGCTCAACACGTTTCTCGACATCTGCTTGTCCGACATGCTTGTGGGATTTAACGACGTCGCTAATCTCAGATACTCAAGTCGCATAACTGTTTTGATTCCTGATATCGTTATTAAGGTTATTGAAGAGGGCGACGAGGAGCGACTCCACGCCTACTTAGTTACCTCCTTGATAATTACTGACATTTGTCAGAAGAAGAAAATGCTTGAGCACCGCGAATTCCAGCAAGCACATGTGCGAAGAAACGATGCCACAACACACAGAACTCCGTTCTATCTTTTCGAGGAAAATAAGGATGAAATTTATAGAGATGCATATGGTGCTGATTATCCGACGGTCTCCCTTCCTAATGCATCGCATCCTTTAACAGAGGAATTCTACGAAATTGAGGCAGAAAATGGCTCACAAAGCATCTTCAGCAGAGATTCTACAACGGGGACCAACTCCACTGGCAGCAGCATTCGGTCCTCAATATCTTCGTATTCAACAAAGTCAGATGGCGAGATGTTTGAACATATGCAAATGAAACCCACAGTCAATTATTATGACCCCGATTACTGCCCAAAAGCGAAGCCTGATCCCGAGTGGTTATACGACACGTACGTGTTGGAGTTTGATACAGTGGAGGGCTTTCTCAATCCTAACTCTCTCGATTGTTTTTCGAATATTTTTCTTGCGGCACAAGACCTAAGCTTCGAAAACCTTGTTGACAAATTACATCGAGAGACAATCAAGAGGTTGAAGAAGCTCATCATGCCTCGTCAAATGGTGGATTCTGTGCGTTTGGTTTGCCCCTCTGTAGATGTGAAGATTTGTGCAGACAGTGTTGCTGAGCCCGAAGATGTTTTGTGTGCGTCTCCTTCCATGACAGTGCTCTCGGTGTCCTTAGTTGAGCCCTCAGTGGTCATGTCTGTCGAGCAGGCGGCTATACGATCTGGTGATGTCTTGAATAAGACAAGTTCCGTCACCGCGGCCGCTCACGTTAAAGATATTTTCATTTCTGTATCCACGCCAAAGCATTTCGCTTCCGCACTTAGCTTACACATTAGTGGAATGGAATTGTGGCTTTCGGACAAGCCTTCCTCAGAGAGCGCTTCTTCAGTTCAAATTGCTAGTGTGAGCTTGAAGTTAAACCATCATCTCGCACCTGAAGTTGTTGATTTCTTAAGCGAGCTTGACTCTCAACTGAAAGAAGCACGAAACAAGTTTGCCGTTGCGAGTGAAGCGAGCAAAAAGTGGCGGACAGAAATAATTTATCAACTTACGAAGCATGGATATGAAAGCGGTGCCCAACATGATCCTAAGGTGATTACTAACCCGGCTGTCATTCTCAGATCCACGAAAGATCATGTGCGAATATATGACAGTTGGCGTATAATAACAAAACTTCGGGACATCAGTGAGCAGGGATTTCTGGGCGATGGCCTCAAGAACAGACAATTTAGCGCACCCGAGAACGCATTACAATACACCATCAATGCATTTAGCCGCTGGAGAACATGGGAAGCCAATCTTCCCCAGAGAGAAGAGTATTTTTATGAAATGTTTGGAGAAAAAAGAGAGCCTGAAACAAATGGAAGCAGTAAAGCTTCATCAGCTGGTTTACAGCGTGAAGAAAAGGTTGAAACAGAACAAAACACTTTTGCCTGCGCTGTTAAGGTAATCGATATTCATCTCGATGAATTTGATAGCTCTGATTCTGTCAAGTTGCATGAATTATACGTGCAAGTTCGCAAGCAAAACTCGCTGGACGAGTCTCTTGCTGAGGGCACGCACTTAATCTTCAATTTAAATGGTTGCAACATATCTCTCACCCCTGCTATCATCTCTGCTTTTGAGACTTTCGAAAAATTGAAGAATGGCGCCAACCCTAATACGGACACCGAGGAAAGTACTCAATTGCATACAGATGTTTCTCAGGACAGAAGGATTGACAAGAAAGAAGAAATAAAGGGTAAGATTAATGGTTTCACAAACAAAAAATCGAACGGGGTTGCAAAATTGTCATTCTCGTCCAACATAAAGCATTTCACTGCACGGTTGCAGTTGTCACGCACGTTCTTGGAGCTTGATAGTTTCGAGAGCACAATATCATGCAATTATGACTCTGCTACATGCGACAAGTTGAGTATTGCTGCGCAATGTAAAGAAGCAGCTTTGAACAGTGGAAAAAATGAAGTGGATTATTTGAATATTTTGTTAAAAGACTCGAGTCTCGTGACTGCGGGTGCAATAAGCAATACAAGTGGAACACTTTTATCAAGATTGACAGGAATTCTTGACATCTCCATTGGTTCGTTCGATGCCAAGCTTCTCGATCAGCACAGCACACTTCTTGAAGCAATCTCTGATTTTCAAAATGATGTGATGTCTCTTGTGCCACAGAATAATACTGAAGCCAATCAAAAAGACACTCTATCGAGAGCTAATTGCGGTCAAGACATTAAACGTCCTCAAGGCGGATTCAACTTAAAGCAACTTCAATTGCCGGATTTGAAAATAGGCGTCAAAATTGATCAAATCCTGTTTTATTTGGAGATTTTGGAACCCCTTCGATTTTATTTTGCAGTCACTAATAACTGCATGAAAGTTTGTACAGACAAGGAATCGATTGAATTGGAATATTCCTATGCCAAAGTCACGTCTGATCTTGGAATTGTCGAAACTTCCATACTCAGAGCGGAGAGTTCGAATTTAAATTTTAAAACCAAAGTCAGCTATGCCGACGACTTGGTCTTGGTAAAAAGTCTAGTTCATTTGGGCTACTTCAAGACAACTACTCCTCTGATCTTGACAGCCGTGGATGCTGTTTGCAAAAACATAAAGAAATTGACCTCGAGATGTGAAAAACTCAAAGAGTTGACCAAAATTAATGGTGAGATGAATAATTCAACGTGCAGCGGAGAATCAAATATCATAGAGGCTGCTCATCTCGACAAAAATGTCACCGAAGAGGAGACAGAATTGAGTCGCATAAGAGACCTGATTGTATTCCACATGACTGTTAGGCAGGAATATTGTGGTTGGTCTACCTACAAAGATCATTCCAGATACACCATAGAGACCGAGGGCATCGATTTCATGATTTCGAACTTGAATGCTGCTGAAGCAATAAAAGAGCCTATACACGGACATTTAAATGTGCCTGCCACTCGTTTGACTATTGTGGACCAGCTGTTTTCCACGCAGTTATCCACTTTGGTGGACTTCAACTTCGCTTCAAAAGTCATGAATGAGGAGGAGGTCGGCAGGTCATTACAAATAGAGTCGGAATACTTCCGCGCGTGCTTGAGTCCTAGCCTAGTCTTCAAGTTGTATGACTTTGCTGATAGTATCCAGACTGTTGCGGCAAAGTACTCAAACACAATGTCTAAAGCATCAGCGAAAACAATTCAAGAGAGCACCACACAAGAAACCCCAGAGAAAGAAACGGAAACAGATTCAGGGGAGTATGATGTTGCATCAAAGGTCAGGGGCCTTGGTTTCAACTCTGTTCATGTTCTTCTTCACAATTTCTGTATCGGCTGGCTCTTCGATACCCTGCAAAAAGATTATCCAGGATTTATTCTTGGTGCAGAAAGGATTTTTGCTGTTACAAAAGCTGATATTGGAAAGTTGACATTGATGAATGGGTATTTTTCTGTGGCTAATGGTGGCACGGCGTCCAGCTTCTATAGCCACCTGTCAGAATTTTACAACCTCAACCGTGCATTCATGCCAAAGATCCAATTGAATTATTACATCACCAAAGATTCTAAACTATATGTGTCGCTTCTCGGCGATATTCTCGATGTGAAATCCATTTCCAATTCTACACTTGCAATTGAGCGTGCAATCCAATCCGTGAACAAGGTCATGTCCTATTTTGAGCAACGCTCTGCATCATTGGAATCCCGTAAGAAAGAGGCTGCTGCTTTGGTGCAAGGACAAGGCTTACATAGGAGAGCTCGAGACTCAGAGGAACATCAGCAGACCCCAACTGAGCCGCAAGCGAAAAAGGATTTGCCAAAAAGACGCTTTTCACCCACATTCACTCAAGTTCAGTGCACAATGAAGTTTGCCGGGTCTAAGGTGTACGTGTCTCAGCTTCAAGAGAATGACTCGGATGGCCAAGTTCCATCTTTGACTTTGCATTCGCCAGCCGTGCATATTGTGACTGGCTACAAATATGATAGGAGCTCTTCGAAGAAACATTCTATTAGAGCCGAGGTGCTTGTCACCCAATCAGATAATACGCTCTATTCCTCATGTGTACCGGTCCTTCGAGACTTTGTGGAAGCATCCAAGATCATATTCAAGGCCGAGGCGAAACCGGTGGCCGCCGATAGTCTGTCATCTAATAGCAAGGTTCCCGAGAATTCGAATTCGGATTTGAGCAAAATCTTTCAAGATATCGATTTCCAAGCCGGAATTATCGTGGAAAAACAAAGAATTTCTTTAAGCTGTGAGCCCACAGCCAAGGTGGCTGCTATCGTGGAGTTTGAAGGCGCCTCAGGACTGGCTTGCTCTGGAATCGAGGATTTTGAGTCCATTTACATTCTTGGAAAGCTCAATTCGATCTCTGTGTCTTTACAGCATGTTTACTCCGACGAAAAGAGTGGTAGTCTCAGCATAGAAAGTGTCATAATCTCCAGTATGGTGTCATTCAGACCGCATGTGGATCTCGTTACATCGTGTGGAATCAGTAATGTTGTTGGGTATGTGAAAATGAAGCAATATCAGGATGTGGATTTATTCACGGACATTTGGAGTATCAACGCCCAGAAAGGCAAGTGGGATACAAATAAAGCGCAAGGGGAGAAAGCAGAGACAGGTGGCGACAAAAACAGGCTGCCGGAGAAGATGACTATGTCGGAAAAGTTAACAAAAGAGGCTTTTCCAGCGTCAGTCGAGCTTATTATCTCTAAGGTGAACCTTGAGGTCGATTTCGGAGCTTCGCTAGGAATAATGGATCTCGAGGTAGACGATGCATGGATTATCTCCCGCCAGACTGCGAATTGGTTCTATGAATTCACATTTGGATTGCAGAAGCTCCAGATCACAAGTGAAGGCCGACTCGGTGGTCGCGTGATGCTTGAGGATCTTCACTTGAACTCAGCCATTGAATGGAAATTGGAGGAGATCCTCACAGTACCACTCATCCACATGTCTGGGGGCTTTAGAGAATTTAACTTCAAACTCACATTTGATGAGCACGTTTTTTCGTTCAGTCGTTTGCGGTCGTGGGTCTTCAATGTATACAACCGCAAGAATGGAGTCAATATCTCGAAAGACCACTTATTTGTTTCAATTGAGTATGGCAGTGTTGAGGTGTTTTTGACGTCTCTTGCTGCATCTGAACTCTACGACATTTACAACACTATCAACCGCATGGTCGAGGAGAAGAAAACATCGTACAAGGAGATTCTTAAAGATTCCAACAAGGAGTTGGTGATGGACCACGCATCCAATTTCATGGACGTCGTGAAGAAACTTGAGACAAAGATCGAGGTGTCGACAGGCATTACTTTATTGCAGGTGTTTCCGTACTCTTTCAGTGATAGTAATGTACTCGTGGTGGAGTTGGACAAATCTCAGGCTCAGTTTGCACAGAGCGAGTACGCCGAAGGCATCTTCAACCGCATAGAATTGCAACTTAACAATGTGCGGGCATCTTTTGCAAGTACCGCTGGCATCAGTTTGGCGGAAGTCAACGAGTTCAACGTGCATGAATTAATCAGTTACGCTGTGCGTGCTAAGGGCGGACACATTCTCGGTTTCCCCAAATTTATGATCTCCATGAGGACTTATCAAAAGTACAACACCAAGGTTGTCGAGTACTTGTTCCACTCATCTTTTGGCGGCACTGTGGATATCCGTTGGAATCTTGGATCGGTCAACACTGTTCGAGAGATGTACGCAGCTCACAAGCGGGCACTTCTATCCAGAACAAAAGACAACTTACCAGGGCCCGAGCGGACTGTGGACAAGACTGAGGATGCTTTCTTGGATGCCAGTCAGAATTTGGATCTGGAGTCTGTTTCCGTGGGCGCTCACAAGGACATCGACCGGGACATTCAGGATACAATGGAGAAAGTCACCAATTCGTCACGGTTCGTGTACCAGGCGTTGGTGCCTCCGATCATAGAGGCGCCGCAGTTGAAGGAGTTGGGAAATGCCACGCCGCCGCTCGAGTGGTTTGGATTGCACCGCAATAAGTTCCCCGATGCCACACATCAGTTGGTGATTGTGGCCTTGCAAAAACTCATCAGCGAACTCGAGCACGAGTACCTGAAAACGCTAGGCCAGGCGTGATTCTTAAGTATAGGTCTAAAGCGAGGAACCGGGGGCGGGGCGGCGATTTAAACACGGAAGCAGATGCTAGGATGGGCTTCAAACGGCCCTGCGCCTAGCATGCTCTACATATGATTCAGTAATTCGGTTTATTATATACAAAGTGAGTTTCGGTATTAGTTCCGTTGATGGGCAGTGACTGGAGTGACCTGTCGCCGTATTTCCAAGTGGCTAGTAGAAATACAACAAAGGCAAGCGTCTGGTAACGATCGACATTTGGAAGCGGCTGTAGCACGATAGACACAAATGGCCGGTCACACCATTTTGGCATGCACATTGCCTAGTGAGTCAAGTACCATCTGCCCTTTTCCTTTCTGCGGGCCAAGATTTTTCTGCCGTTCTTGGACTTCAATCTGGCCAAGAATCCAAAGGTCCGCTTTCTCTTCAAGGTGGACGGCTGGTAGGTGTTACCTCTGGTCTTGAATCTGAGTTGTATGAGAGATGCTACCATCTGGAAAGCCGAAGGCCTTTCCATGGGCTGGGAAAGCGACACGTATTTGTTGGAGGTGAAATTGGTAGGCTTGTTCATGATGGAGAACTGGCGCATGGTACCAGCGACGGCGCCAGCGGGAGTCCTGAGTGCAGCAAACATTGTGAAGTGGGCAGTTATGGAGAAGGTTTGCTGGTGAGATTCTTGACATGAGGTGGAAAAACGCGCGCATGCAGGAAAACACATGTTCGCCTGGCGATGATGGAGATCCGTTGATACGGCTGGGGCATGCGTGGTGGCGGACCGAGGGTTGGGTGGAGGCGCTAGTCATACGTTGTCATCGAAAATGACGGAGCATGGGTCTCGAGTGGTAGGAGGATTTCTGTGCTTTTAGGTCGAGCCTGCAGCCAGAGAGATCACACACAATAAAAGTGTTGGGCAATATCCCACAGAACCGGTGCGTATACGAACACCATTGAACATTTTGATCCTCCAAAGTGTTTTCAGACGCCACAAAAACGATATTGGTATCCCCAACAGCACGTTGGTACTGAGACAGACACGGCACCGTATGCAGTACAACAAGCAGCACCCGGAATATTGCGGGAAGCTTTAGAAAGAGGCCGACACGGCTATTTCCGGCACCCAAGCACCAGCAGCAGGCTCATAATCAATGCCGCCCACAGAAGGAGTTCTGGACCTGGCCGGTACTGCCACCAGCGAAACCCCCCGGGCGACAGAGAAACCCGTAGACAGGAAGAATAGCCCGGGACCCGTACACCGCGCAGAAGACGGAACCCGTACACCGGGCCGAGCAGACCGCGGCGCAGGACCACCTCATCTCAAAAGTAAAGCAGGCAGTCAGCGATCTCGTCCACAGCACACAATCATGTCGGCGTACCGCCCCAGAAGAACCACGCAGAACTGCGTGAACAGCGCGGTGATTTCCCACGTCAAAGGCGTCAAGCCCATCGACAAGGCTCGTGCCGAGGCTATGTTGACCCATTTCATCAGCACCAGTGAGAGCATTGCATTGGCCGACAAGACGTCGGAGGCCGCCTTCGCCAAGACTGGCATGTCCAATGCTGCAGGTAGCAATCCGGTTCTTGGCCAGTTGAAAAGAGTGCAAAGAGACTTGAGAGGCTTGCCTCCAATGATGGCCGAGCTTCAGACCGAGAAGAAGCGCGACGGCGACGAGTTGGACGGCAGACAAAACAAGAAGATCAAGTTTGACGACGACTCTGACGAGCTGAATCAGGAACCGGCTGCCGAGGTCCCAGCGACCGAGGAGCAGGAGGATGCCGAGCCAATGGAGGAGGTCGAGGCTGAGGCTGAGGAGCAAGCGGAGGCCGAGCCAACTGAAGCTGAAGCTGTAGAGGAGCTGAGCGAGAAGAAGGACAAGAAGGACAAGAAGGAGAAGAAGGAGAAGAAGGACAAGAAGGAGAAGAAGGACAAGAAGGAAAAGAAAGAGAAGAAGGAGAAGAAGGAGAAGAAGTAAGACAGCTGGAGCATATAACCAATTCAATGTATAATAGTGAAAAAAGTTGACTAGAGGGGCCGCAGCATCTCTTGCCATGTAGTCGTGAGTCCCTTGGAAGACGGGATTTTTGCAAATCCATAAAGAACAGGCGGCCCGAGTCGGAAAAGCGGAACCTGTGCATGAGAGAAACCAACTGCCCCATGACACTGATATACTGCCGCGGCGGAGAGCTTTGACACAGAGGGCTCGGTGGGTCTAGGCCATGAATTGAGTTGGTGACCGAGACAGACGCCACAGATGTTATGACCTCCACGCGCTTTATAATTCAGTCACTATATCGGAATTTCTCCATAAGACCAAGAATGTGATTCAATTTTGACAATCATCGCATGGAACTCGGGATGCTCTTCGATCCATAGTGAACGATCCGGCCATGAGCACACGCAGAATCAAATGTCTCGCACAAACAAAAAAATTGCACCTGAAGAAAGTAAGCTTAATGCGCCATACAAGAAGCTCTCAACGGCCAGGTATTTATAGTGGGAGCAGGGGGCCAAATCCGAAACATCAGTTGAGCATGGCATCTTTCGCAGCTATGCGACGCTCAAGCATGCGAAATTCGAGGGTCCTCTGCGTCTCATCCCCCCACGGCGCGTTTCGCATACACGTCGGATCGCTTTGAATCAATAACAACGCCCCAATCCGTCAGCATCTGAAACACCCACCATATTTGCCACCCTTACACAAATTCTCTGCCATCCATACGGCTACCCAAACCAGAGTCAATAATGCCCAGAATGAAAAGGAGAATCTCGTTGAGTGACGACGAGAGAGACACCTTCATCAACAACAGTGACTACGACCGTAGTGGGTCGGAGTCTCCTCAGAACAAGGAGCTATTGAATCCGCTGGAATCAGAAATCCGCCCAGATCACGGTGAGCCAGAGCACAGGGATAATTCAGAGAATAAGTCACCAGAACCAGTGGCGGAAACATACAGCTTTATAGAGAACGAGGCTAGCGACTCTGATGATTTTGAGGATGCTCAGGAAACAACAGAGGCTCCAGGTTTGAGAACGGAGACCACAGACACTGCTCAAACAGGGAATGTCGCAGGTCCAAGCAATGAACCCGAGAATCCCAATGTCTTCGTGAGCGACATTCCCTCGCAAAACCCCCCAAGTTATAATGTCCCGGCCAACGACATTCCTTCGCAGACAGAGAGACCAAAAACCCCAAACCTTGCATTCGTTAGCTCCACGCTCAATGCTCCTTCAGACCGTCTAAGTTTCTCCCAGCAGCAGGTCACTATTCTGTCTCCAAGCAAGAACAAAAAGGCCGAGCGCCCCAAAACGCCCCAGAACGTTCCCAGATTGGCCATCCACAAGTTGGTGCTTACAAATTTCAAGTCATACGCTGGAGTGCAGGAAATTGGGCCATTCAACTCCTCCTTTTCAGCTGTGGTTGGCCCAAATGGAAGTGGAAAGTCAAATGTCATTGATTCCTTGCTTTTCGTCTTCGGCTTCCGAGCCCTGAAGATGAGACAGGGAAAACTCTCCGAGCTCATACACAATTCTTCTGCAGATCAAAACATCGAATATTGTCAAGTTGATATTCACTTCATCCATGTGCTCGACGACCCGCTTGTGCCTGGAAAATCAACCAAGGTTGCGGGTTCGGACTTGGTCATTTCCCGTCGTGCATTCAAGACAAACGGCTCCCAATATTACATCAACAACAAATCGAGTACATACACAGATGTGACCTCTTACTTGCGTGGGCAAGGAATCGACCTCGATCACAAACGTTTTTTGATTCTACAGGGCGAGGTGGAGTCCATTGCACAAATGAAGGCAAAGGCCGAAAAGGAAAACGACGACGGTCTTCTAGAATACTTAGAAGACATTATAGGGACCTCCAATTACAAGCAGTCGATTGATGAAAGTCTATTGAAAATCGAAGAGTTGAATCAAGTGTGCCTTGAGAAAGAAACGCGGTTTGAGCTTGTTGAATCTGATACGAAATCAATGGAAGAAAAGAAAAATGAAGCGCTTAAGTTCCTTAAAGCGGAAAAATCTTTCATAGATAAAAAGTCCGTGAAATTCCAAATCGAAATCCACGAGAGCGAGAAGGCTCTCGAGAAGAACAATGCCTTAGCCGCAAGCATAACGGAGAAATTAGATGATGAGATGCGTCAAAATCAACATCTTCGAGATGAGCATGATACCGCTACAGAAGAGAAGGCGACATATTTAAAAGCTATACAAGAGCTACAAAAAGGTGTTGCTGGCTTAACCAAAGAGCAAAAGGCAATCAATAGCCTTACTGTTTCGATGGAAGAGAAGCTCAAAAATCTCACAAATAAACTAAAAAAAATTAATAAGGCCAAAACAAGCTCAGAGTCTGCCTTGGCCTCAGCCACCATATCTTTTGAAAATATGAGCAAAGCTGATGTGCAATCAAAGTCCGAGCTCAATGACCTCGAGGAAGCATTGGAGGTCGAACGTGAAGAGTTGGCGAAAATGAGAAGAAATTTGACAGAGAAGACGTCTCATTTTTCGGTAGAAATCCAGGAGTTGCAAGCACAGTTGGAACCGTATAATGACCGGCTTAAATACCAAGATGGACAAATTGAACTCTCCAGATCCGAAATCTCCATGTTACAGTCGCAGAAAAAAGCCCTCGACAATAAAATCAGGGAAGCATCGCGAAGACTTGTGGATATCAAAGAAGAGGGCAAGGCCAAAGAGGCTGAACTCGAGGCGCTATCCAACAAGCTTGTCCACATTGATGAGCAAATTGCGCTCGGCGAAGAACAATGTAACGCATTCAAAAAGAACTTGGAGGGGAAAAAGGTTCGTTTGGCCTCTGCGAGACTGAAAACACAAGATGCTATGAACCATCTTTCGAATGTCCAAAACAAAAATAAAGTTTTGGTTAGCTTAACCAAGTTGCTTAGGTCTGGAAGAATTACTGGCTTCCACGGAAGGCTAGGAGATCTTGGAGAGATTGATGATAAATATGACATTGCCATTTCCACGGCGTGTCCTGCATTGGATTCGATGGTGGTTGATACGGTGGAAACTGCTCAGGTCTGCATCGACTACTTGAGGAAGAATAAGCTTGGATATGCCAATTTCATTTGTTTGAATAAGTTGAGAAACTTCAACATGAATCCAATCAAGACTCCTGGAAATCCAGCGTCGGTGCGCCGGCTTTTCGACTTGATCACTCCTAATGACAGGAAGTTCCTTCCAGCTTTTTACAGCAAGCTTTATGACACACTTGTGGCATCAAATCTTCAAGAAGCTAAGAGTGTAGCTTACGGTCCTACAAGACACAAAGTTGTGACACTCGATGGAAAAGTAGTGGACACATCTGGAACAATGTCCGGTGGAGGAAATTCTTCGGCCAGAGGCGGCATGAGATTGAAATCCAACACCAGTCATCAAAGTATAGAAGAGGGCTACTCCGAGGAGGATGTCATGCATATGAAAGAGGAGCTATATCATATGGAGCAAAAAGTCGATAGCTTAACAACTGAAGCCCAAGAAATGGATACAAATTTAAGAAAATTGAAAGATTTGAAGCCAGAGACAGAATTCGCCATTCAAACGGTGCAATTAGATATACAGGCGCTCGTTAGCGAGAAGAAGGAAGTCTCTGACACGTGCAAGGCTCTTATTGCTGAAAAAGAGGACAATTCAGAAACCTTGGAAGCTGACAAATTGATTCTTGCCAAGCAAGAAAACCTTAAAAAGATGGAAAATGAAAGAAAAACCTTAAAACTGCAAATGCTTGAATCCGAAACAAAAATAATTCTTTTGGAAGAGAAAATCATGGAAGCGGGGGGTGTCGAATTAAAAATACAAAATTCCAAAGTGGATTCAGTGAAGCAGCAAATTCAAATAATTCATGAAAAGACTTCCGGAGACCATGTGACAATGAAAAAACTCGAGAATGATCTCAAGCGTCATGAAAAGATCATTGCAAGCAGTGAAAAAGAGCTTTTGATTACTCAAGAGGAAAGTAGTAATATTGAGAGCGAATTACAGTCGCAAAAAAGCTCGTGGAGGGAATTAGCTGTAAGAGTCGAAGGACTTGAGCTTGACATTAACCAAAAAGAGACCCAAGTTCACCAGTGTGATGAAAAAATCGACGAAATTTCTGACAAAATCAACAGCTTCAAGTCCGAAGAAATTGAGCTCAAGAACCAGCTCGAGAAACTCAAGTCAGTTATCAAAAAGTGTAACAGGTCGATTAATGAGTCTCGTGAGTCGCTTGAAAACTTGGTAGTCAGAGATGCCTCTCCATACCTATCGTGGATGGAGGAAGCCGAAAGGCCTCAATATAATGGGTCAGAAATTAAACAATTGAGCGAAGAGGAGATGACTCAGATTAATTTAGACTCGATTGAAGAAGAAATTCACGAGCTCAAGGTTTACATGGATGAGGTGAAGGTTGATATTGAGATTTTGAAAGAGTATGGTGCAAAGCAAATTGAGTTGAAGACAAGACGTGAAGAGTTGAACGAGTCTGTCGAAAAGCGAGATGATATCAAAAAGTTTTCGGAAGACTTGAAGAAAAAGCGCTTAGATGAGTTTATGGAGGGATTTAACACCATATCCTTGTCTTTGAAAGAAATGTACCAAATGATTACCATGGGTGGTAACGCGGAACTCGAGCTTGTTGATAGTTTAGATCCCTTTTCGGAGGGAATTTTGTTCAGTGTGATGCCGCCGAAGAAGTCCTGGAAAAACATTACCAATTTGTCAGGAGGAGAGAAGACATTAAGTTCATTGGCTTTGGTGTTTGCTCTACACAAATACAAACCAACTCCACTATACGTCATGGATGAGATTGATGCCGCGTTGGATTTCCGTAACGTCTCCATCGTTGCGAACTATATCAAGGAGCGGACCAAAAACGCTCAGTTTGTGGTGATTTCGTTGAGGAACAACATGTTCGAGCTTGCCCAGCAACTTGTTGGTATTTACAAAGTGAACAACAAAACACGAAGCATCTCTCTCCAAAACAGAGAGTTGTTTGAAGACTCCAAGAAGCTTTCAGAAGCAGAGCCGGTCAAATAAGCTTCGAAAGCACTGGGTGATAAACTTGGACCTCTACATAGACCCGTATAAGGCTCTCTTTCTCATTGTTTATAAACTAACCTCTACTAATATACACAGGGCCCACCTCGGACAGAAGTCAATCAGTCTCTGGGCACTTTCCAAGGAACCTCGATGGCAGTTGCAAAACCTTCTTCTCCCTTCCTCTTCAAAATGAAGAGATCATCAAACCAGTCGATCAAATCAGTCATGTTCGTGAGCTCGTTCATCTCTTTCAAAAAGCTTCTAGGGATGACCTTGTCGAGCATTTCAGAGAAGTGGTGTTGGGTAATACGGAAAGGTAGACCATAACTGGTGGATAAATGCCAAAACAGCTCGATTGCAGACCAAGGACAGTTTTCATGACCGGCAAATAATGCAGGGTTGGCAAGAATCCCTCTCACAGCCATCACCCCGTCAACGCCGGTGTACTCAGCGATCTTCATGGCATCCTGCAAGGAGAAACAGTCTCCGTTGGCCACTACCGGCACACTAACGGTTTCCTTGACCAATTTGATGGCATCGAAATTGGCAGGAACGGAGGAACGGGTGGTTTTCGTCCGTCCGTGCACCGTGATAAAGTCCACCCCGGCAGCCTCGACCATCTTCACAAATGCCACCGTCTCGTCCAAGTCCTTGTGGATTCTGATCTTGGTTTCGATACACACAGTGTCACCGTACCGCTCCTTCACGGCTCGGACCATGTTCGACACAAGCTCGGGCTCCAGCATGAGAGCTGCGCCTATTCCCTCTCTCACCTGCTCCCGGATGGGACACCCACAGTTAAGGCCGATCCCGTCGACATATGGGTGGATCATGTCCACAAATTTGAGCAAGTCTTCGACGTTGTTGCATCCCACTTGCACGATGACAGGGGCGTCCCCGGCGTTGGTCGAGAAATCGCTGATTCTGGCGACGTCGTTGCGGACAAACTCCCGCGCCAAGATCATCGGAGTGTACACGATGTCGGTGTTGTACTGGCGGACCAACTCGCGGAACGGAAGCTTGGAGTACCGGACCATAGGACCGGCGATAAAAGCCGGCCGGCCCTTGTCTTTTCTGGACGTCTTGATGATATGCAAAGGACTGTTTTTTGGGTCCCGCATGGTTGCACTGTGGCTCATGGTCAGTGTGGTGAGACGAGATGGAGGTGAAATGATCATCACGATGTGAGGGTAAGCGCACGACTTGATGAAAGATGGCCCACCGCCAGCGCAGCCACGACGGCGCATGCTTACACAGACGTATTGATCCTCTTTGATAAATACCTATATAGTACATGAAAAGCTATGTTACAAAAATGGTTGCGACCAGGACGAAACTCATGGAATGTCCGCCGGTTGCTGCAACCACGCGCTGGAAGTCTCGATGCATAGGCGTTCGCGCATGCAAGCGAGATATCCTGCTGGTAAGTCGGCCACTATGGATGACCCATGAATGCAGAGGTAAGCTTGCGTCTTACTTACTCTTCCTCTGAAGACTCCGAAGACAAATCGTCTTCCGAAGACTCCTGTGCTGGAATGTTGTTGAGATCGAAGGTGGATGATGGACTTCCGCTACCTCCTCTTTCGGCATCGTCGAATAGCTGGAGCTGCGACCGCAATTGCTCCAATTGATCAATGTTACCGGAAGAGTAAGTAGACTTCTTCTGCTTTTTCATGGCAGAAGATGCAGCCTTGCGGCCGAACAAGAAGTTATAGAGCTTCAACACCGTACGATCCTCGAGCTGGTCCATATCCAACTCAACTTCCTCCTCGTCGCTGATGACGATATCATCTTTAATGATCTTGATAAGTGCTTGCAATTTCTTGTCATTCAACGTTGGAACGATCTCACTCACCTGTTTCTTCATCTCGTATGTCACAACCGGAGCGCTCTCGACAGGCTGGTCTGTTACAGAATTGGATCTAGCCTTACCGCCCTTTCCATTTTTCTTCTTCTGACCGTTCTTCTTCCGTCTCGCATTACGCTGTTGTTGTAATTTCTCCAAGTGCTGTTTCTTCAATTCATCAAGCTCTTTCTTCATACGATCCAATTGGTTTTCCAAAAATTGGATGGCTGGAACGTTGGATAACATGGCCTCGTTTATCTCTGGTTCGTCATCGTATTCGTCTTCACTAGAGTCGTCCATATCCGAGTGAACTGGTGTTGCCACAGGGATTGGTTTGCTGGCCCATTTCTTGTTGAAGATTTGTTCTAGCTTTTTACCCATAGAGTGAACATCATTACCTTCTGGGTTAAAAAGGTAACAATTGGTGAAAATCAATCTCACATCTCTTTCAAACTCATCTCCATTTTCGTAAACGTTGTTGGCAAGTTTCGTTTGCACGGTTCCCAAATCCATTGGAGTCTTCACGATTTCAGTATAGTTTGGAATACCAAGAGCGACTGGGTCAACAGGTTGCAAAAAAGGGAAACTCACAGCATAATGTTTCTTTGACATAAGTTCTTTCATTACTTGATTGCAAAATCTCAACTCCACGGCAAACTTCTTTTTGCGCGGCCTAACATCGTATGGCAATTCTTTGGATTTGGGTGGGTGGATTGTTCTTTTTGGACGGTGCGCAGCAACAGACTCTTTTTTGGAGTCCTCGAGTACATTTCTCCGTCTAGAGTTGGCGCTAGCACTGACAGAGGCGACGGATCCGTTACCGGCAGCCAAAATCTTTGGAGGAATGTTGAGCATGTGTTTCTCGAACTGGGCTTGAATATTCATGGCCATGCGAGAAATTCCTGAAGACTCACCGTTGAACTTGCGGCAGTTGTCCACCATGAGGTTGAAGTCGGCCACCACCTGCTGAGGGTCCTCATATGCATTGGCGGTTATTTTTCTTTCGATGGTGGCGAGATCCATTGGACGAGTGATGTAATTATAGTACAATGGTACGTTGAGTTTCACAATGTCCACTGGCTGAAGAAATGGCCCAGCATCCCTCAATCTCTTGATGGCTTTGATTGTGTTGTGTGCAAACTTGGCCTGATGCTTTGGCATAGGATTTTCAGGAAGATTGTTCATATCTGGCTCAGACGGAGGCTTAGGTGCCGGGGTCATTGAAGACTGGTCGGCTGTGTTAACTCCTGCACTCATGGGTTTCTCGTCCTGGCCACGAGACCCATTCTCCGGTTCAGCGGAGACGCCAATACTATCGGCGTCCTCGTCATCCGTCTTCAATTTCTTCGCCAGCGTAAGCTCATGGTCGTCGTCCTCCAATTTATGCTTCTCTGGCGAGGGTGATGGCCTGGGCGGAGACAAAGGTTTCTGTGACTCCTCAGAGGCATCAACGCCGGATTCCACGCGAGTCATACTCTTTACGTCTGGCTTTTCGTCGAAGTCCGCCGATGGGGTTTGTACTGGTGTGTTGGTGTCTGGACCAAAAGAAGGTGACACTGGGTTTTCGGCCATTGTAGCAGTCACGTGCAGACCGACCGGCTATAGATGGTAAGGCGAGGACTAAGGGCACCTGTACACCTCGCGGAAATAAATCAGGGGTGGAGGAGTGCTTGCTGTTTGTGCTCAACCGTCGTGCAGGACACAGTGCGGGTGACTATAGACAGGAACGGAAACCAAAAATAAATGCAAAAAAAATGCGAATTTTGGGTTTCTGACTTGCAAGGAAATCGCAGATTATTTATATATCAGCCGCCTTTTGCTGGCGCGACTGGTCAAGATTATGTATTTTCGCACAGAATTAGCCTCGCGCACGCCCGTTGCTGCATGTTACCTAGGCCACATCTACAAATTCCCCCGACATTTCTCTTTTGAGACGGTGCCGAAACTGGCAGCTGGCTGTAATTAAATGGCCGAGGAAAGATTACTTTTCTTTTTCATGTTTTTTGGGAGAGAACATTCGTTGCTGCGGCCCACCACCAATGTACGAAAATACCAGGTTTTTCATTCTCTCCTTTTTTTTTATTTTTTCTTGCTGAACTCAGTCACGCAGATGTTGCAAAAGCAAAAGGATTTTTCCACAAGAGACCGGAAACACATCTGGTGCGCACACGTCCACGCTGGAGGGCAAAAAAAAAAAAAAAAAAAAGGCAAAAAAAAATTTCGCCTCTTGTGGGCCCAAATGAGTCCGTTGAGTCGTGGGCCCGCAGCAACGTGACAGTGGCCACACGAATTCGCCTGGTCAGATTTCTTATGTCAGAAGTATAAACTGTAGAAAAAAAGGAAACTTCACATGTCTGTGGAGTAGTACGGATGGGTACAGAAAGTCAGGCAGCCCCTTCCTTCCGCATCGGCTATTCTAGTGCGGGTAACCCACGGACGCACTTGACGCGCGCGACCAGCACGTAGGCTTTACATGACGTGGCGCGAAAGCCAGCCAAGCGCGACACGAGAACTAAACGACCTACAAGTGGCTCGCCTCCCAGCATCTTTTGAGATTACGCCATGTGATATCTAATTTACTATGTACGAAGTAAGGCCCAAGCGAGCCATTGAGAACTCTAGTTGCTCCAAAAGTTCCCTCCTGTAGTTTATAGCTGCATGATGAACTGGCCAAAAGGTCTCAGAGTAGGGAACAAAAGACAATGAACTGGTGGCAATTGAGACGTGTCCCCGGATTCCGGGTCTGCCTCTGGTCATGCATTCCGCCCCCATTTAATCCAAAGTCACTTGTTCACAGAAGCTCTGGTGGAGACAAGCATACTTTCGTGCCCGGGGCCTCTTGCCATTCGTAGACTGTGAAACCTGCAAACTGGTTGTTTACAAATGAATTTGTAATAAGTCATTTGAGGAAAAGCCCTTATTACACGTTGGACAACGCCGAAGTCTGGCCGCAAGTCTCTCTTGAACGCAGCTATCGCAAAACACATGGCCACAACTGGTGATCGCCATGTTTTTCCAATTCTTCGAGCACACCGAACACTTGGTGATAGACCTTAATGCCTCAAGTTGTTTTTCATCCTCATGCAAGATCGAAGAGGTATTATTTTGCTTGTATTTCAGAAGTAAGCTCTCAGTAGACCGCAACTTAGTTTCGAGTTTGGCATTGCTAATCTTCAATTGCCCAAGCTTTTCTGACGACTTTGCCGCCTGTTCCATCAATTCAGTCAAGGACTTCTTGGCAGATGTCAACTCCAGAGAAACCGAGTCCCTGGCTTTTGTGAGCTGGCTGATGGTCTGCTGAAGACTAGTGGCCTCATGAATGGAGCTTAGTTTGATACTTTTGTAATCATCAACTGACTTGGTTAAGATGGCGATTTTGCTGGCATAAGCTTTTTCCAAATCCGAGGTCTTGCTGACTAATTCTTGGGATTTGGCTACTTGCGTCTTCAAAACCTTGTTTTCTGCAAGTAAGGAATCTTTTAATCTCATACTGGCAAAATACTTTTGATCTGCTTTGTTTTTCTCAATTGTCAACTTCTTGATGATACTTTCTTTGTCGACCTGTTCCTTTGACTTCTCAATTGACAGATTCCTTGTTTCTTGAAATGCCTTTTCGATATCCTTGAGCTCCGAATTCAAGACGAGCAAGCGCTTCACCAAGTCCGGTTTTTCAAGAGCCTCAAGAGAAGATGCTTCGTCATTTCCATCAATAGAAAACTCGAACAAGCTAGACGATTGTTCATAGCGCTTCAAACGGTCATTGAGGGAGTCAATCATTTTTAGAAGCTCCTCACTGCTCTTTCGGCTATCAAGATCCAGCTTTAAAAGTGTTTGTTTTGCTAGTAATTCATCTCGAGCAGTTCTGACTCTTACCAAGTCACTTTCAGCTTTGCTGAGGTTCTCCCTCAATTTGGCGTGCTCATCAGTGAGTTCTTTATTCATATGACCCAAAAGATCTCCTTCCTTTGCCTCTAAAGCTTCCAACTTTTTGATCAAATCTTCATTATTAGCGGATATGCTTGCTGATCTGTCACTAAGTGTTTTGTTCTTTTCCAAGAGCGCTTGGTATATTTTGGAGTTTATTAGATCCACTTCACCCAAATTAGCCAATCTTTCAGTGAGCTCTTTATTCTTTTCTTGTGTTTTCACAAACTCCTTTTCTCTCTCCTCAAGATTTTGACTCAAAACCTTGTAGCCAGCATTCAATGTTTCCATTTCAATTTTTAGAGTTTCCAATTCTTGCTTCTCTTGAGTATTGTCTGATTCCTTTTGCAGAGCCCCCATTTCATTTGATTTTCCCTCTTGGTCAGTATTACTGCCAGCGTCATTATTGTCATTAGTTTTATTATTTGGTTGATCATTAGAGGTTTTATCAGCAGTACTTTGGGGTTGGGACAGCAGTTGGCCATTGGTGTGACTGTTCATTAAGACACGCTCCAAAGATGAAGACTCCTTTCTGTCTGCATCTTTGTGAAGCTGAGCCACTTGGGACTCTAAGTCCGACAAACGCTCCTCCAATTCTAGTTTGATATTCTTTGTCTTTTCTAACTCGGCTTCTAACAGAATACCACTATTCAACAAAGCCACAGTCTCAGAAATTTTTTCCGATTTCAGTGGATCATCAAATAGAAGTTGTATGAACTCCCCGAGAAAAGCTTTGCGCTCCTCTATGATATCTTGGATAGTCTCAATGTCATCTTTCAAGTCTATTTTGCGCTGGGTTACCTGTTTAGAGGAATCCAGACTTTTGGAAAGCTGCGAAATATAATTGAACCATGACTCTAGCAACAGGGAAATTGCGACAAATGATTGATATCTTTTCTCGTAGTGATTAACTTTAGCGCTGAGTTCTGCAGCTTGCGCCTTGTAGAATTTCATCTGTCTCCAAATGGCCTCTTTCTTAAAGTAGACGACATCTTGTTGCGTCAAAGGGCCCTTGGGGCTAAGTTCTTGGAGTGGCTTTTTATGGGGATAGAAGTCCTTTGAATCCTCAAAGGGGCGCTTGCGGTCGACTTCATCCATGCTGGCGCTTTTTAGATTGGTGCCTGTCAAGTTGGACTCAAATGCTTCTTGGTTGAAAGAAGTACAAGAAGGCCGGGGATGTGAAAGCAGAGCTGATACTATTATTTAGGCTTCTTCTATAACAGACCGAGGAAAAAAAGCCCTATATTTAATGGTGTATCTGGAAACGCCGCCAAATATCAATTTCTTGGATGTTTGATCAAAGCGGTGTGTGATTGAGAGACGGGTTTTGACTTTCTAAATTCGGTAGAATGTTTTTTTACGTGGATTGAGGCGCGCACACACAGAAGATGGCTGGTTCTGGTTCTTCTAGAATCGCATCTTCACACGAAGATCCACGGGATACCAATTCATTTCTGTTCAATCGAATTGTTGTGTTTTCATTGAATGACTGTTCATCTCTGGTGGCTTTGTTGGATTTATCACACCCTTAGATAGTTTGCATGAAATGATATCAGATTGCACGCATGTTCTACGCACATTCGTATTGTCTGGCTCACCTTAGGAGGTGCGGAAACCCTCCGCAATAATTATGGTTTGAGTCAGCCATGTAGGAAGAAGTATAAGCCGGAATGAACCAGTGCCTCACTGTATAGTTCGCTAAACCTACCATCAGAGCATTGTTTCAAGCCTGTTTGGGCGCACGCACCGGATTTTCGATGCTGGCTGCAAAAATTAAACAACCTTAGTTCTGGGTGATTGGTCGCACTGTGACTCTGAACAGATCTGCCAAAAATTTTGTGGGTAACTCGAAGGCGCCGAAGCTTAGATTATGCATTGATGAGTTGGGTCACAGTACTGGACGGTGGCTTGGAATTGGACGGGGTTCTTTGCCAGTCCATGATTTTCGCCACATTTTGCCTATGTGTCGATCATAACCACAAAAAATGTAGAATTTTATGACGCTAAGGCAGCCTCTTATATACCCAGACATTACTAATATATGGCTGCACGAACAAACTCCGGTTCATAAAAATTTTGCGGTTGTTGCAGCTGTGAGTTGATGCATGTCGCTCTCAATGACGGCGACGTACATCTCACCCTCGGAATTCGAACCAGATTTGATATAAGTAGCGTATCCTGCTCCCCTGAATAGCCAAGCCCAGTTTTTCGACATTTTATGGTTGGTAAAAAATATGCCTAGGTGGGTCCCCATGATCACGTGACCATAGTAGTTTGTCCATGGGTATTGACCATAATATTGACTAGACAGAAAAACGGCTCCTCTGAGCATTTCAGAGAAACCCTCTCTTTGCAACAGAAGCTATAATAGACAGTCCATGTATGTATAATAACCAACATTGTTGGCTTCGTGTCTTTTCAAAGTTTCTGATGGCTTGTCTCGCAGCATCCTTTCGCGCCCATGCGTTCTGACGCGTTGCGGGGCAAGGCTGTGGCATTTCCACTTGAATCTTCCTGCTCAAGACTCAAACTGTTGTCCTCCAAGCGCTCAGAATGATCTGGCTTCTTGTGTTGCTCAATGCTGTGAGCGTTTTTGCTGTAAAAGACTATCTTTTCAAAGACTGCTCTCTGTCGGGGTTTTGTTCACGGAATAGGTTTTATGCCAGTCATGTATCAGAAAACAACTCTCCTTACAGTATCGACATCGATGAAGTCTCCATCACTGACTACACTATTGAGGGCTACATACACAAGGCCCTTCCTTCCGGCAAATCCATCGGTTTACCCTTCGAGTTTTCGATACTTCAAGACACTAATGTGCGTTTTTTTGTGGACGAGGATCGTTCGCTGGTGACTGTGCCCGGGCTTAAAAGCCATCGTTTTAACGAGACAATCAACGTGGCATTTGATGAAGATGTCTCGAATAAGTATACATCTATCGATATTGCCTCGTTAAAGAAGGACTCCCACTCGATCACATATGCTCTTGGAGATTACACAGTGAAACTTCAAGGGTACCCTCTCTTGTTAACTGTGCAAAAAAATGGCATAGATCAAGTTGTGGTGAACTCAAAGAATCTTTTTAACTTGGAACATCACAGAAAAGAAACTGAAAATGCCGAGCATTTACACGAAATCGAACTGGACTTCGATATGTTCCATGATTCTTTTGCAGACAGTTCTAAAGACTCATTGCCTTTCGGCCCCGAATCCGTGGCAGTGGATGTGTTGTTCCCGGGCTTTTCTCATGTGTATGGTATTGCTGAGCATGCAGAATCCTTTGCATTAAAAGATACTAAGAGGTCGAAAATGCCTTACAGGCTTTATAACGTTGACATTTTCGAATATGAAACAGAATCTCCAATGCCTATGTATGGCTCTATTCCTTTTATGGTTGCCATTGGGCCAGTATCGTCGGTTGGACTTTTCTGGGTCAACAGTGCAGACACTTTTGTTGACATTGATAAAGATGCCGATTCTACAAGCACTCATTGGATGTCCGAAAACGGTGTTTTGGACCTCATTATAATTCTTGGTGATACACCCACTGATGTGACCAGCAAATACTGTCAGCTTACCGGATTTGTTGCTTTACCTCAAGAATTTGCCTTGGGATATCACCAATGCAGATGGAACTACAATGATGAGGATGATGTTTTGGATATTACCGCTAAGATGGACGAATATCGTATTCCTTATGACACTATTTGGCTTGACGTGGAGTACGCAGACCAAAAGAAGTTCTTCACATGGGCACCAGACGCTTTCAGCGATCCTGAAAGGATGCTCAAAGCCTTAGACGAAACTGGAAGAAATTTGGTAGTTTTGATTGATCCTCACTTCAAAGTTGACTATGAAGTGAGTGACTATGTCGTTAAACACGGTATCGAGATGAAGGACTCTTCGAACAATACGTACAAGGGTCATTGTTGGCCAGGTGAGTCGATTTGGATAGACGCATTGAATCCGCTGTCTCAGAAGTACTGGGACATTCTTTTTGAATTAAGCAGTGCGGGATTCTTCTCGGGCCAAGCTAATATTCACATTTGGAATGACATGAATGAACCATCTCTATTTAATGGCCCGGAGACTACGTCACACAGAGATAATCGTCACTATGACGGGTTGGAACATCGTTCCATTCACAATATGTACGGAAAGGCTTTTCATGAGCTCACATACCACTCGCTCATCAAACGTTTGGAAAGCACCTCGAGACAAAGACCTTTTATTTTGACCAGGTCCTATTTCGCTGGCTCTCAACGCACTGCAGCAATGTGGACAGGAGATAATAAGGCACAGTGGGAATATCTTCGGGCATCTATACCAATGGTTCTCACGTCGAATGTGGTCGGAATGCCATTTGCTGGAGCAGATGTGGGTGGCTTTTTTGGTGATCCAAGCAAGGAACTTTTGACACGGTGGTACCAAACAGGTATATGGTATCCGTTTTTCAGAGCCCATGCGCATTTAGACTCGCGGAGAAGAGAGCCTTGGGTTCCAGGCGAACCATTTACGTCAATTATTAGAGATGCTGTGAGATTACGCTATGCTCTACTACCAACATTCTACACAGAATTCTATGAGGCAAGTGTTTCTGGAAGCCCAGTTTGGAAACCTATGGTTTACGATGATTTCACCAACAAGGATGTTTACAACATCGAAGATCAATTTTTCTTAGGCAACTCGGGCCTCATGATCAAGCCCGTAACCGAGGAGGGTGCTCAAAGTGTATTGGTTTACATTCCTGACAACGAAATTTATTATGATTACACGAACGGTGAGTTAAGCAGGGGCGCTCCATCTATCTCGAGTGGTGTTATGAAAAAGCAGGTTGAATTGTCTGACATTCCAATGTTCATAAAAGGAGGCAGCATTTTTGCCCGTCGCGACAGATACAGGAGATCTTCTAGGTTGATGAGAAACGATCCGTATTCCTTAACCGTTGCATTGGCAAGAAACGGAAGCGCTAGTGGCGAACTTTACATGGACGATGGAGAGTCGTTTGCCTACAAAGATGGCCAATATGTTCTCTCGAGATTTTCAGCTACAGGCGGACGTAAGTTAGCAGGCGATTCACTCACAGGAAGCGAGCAATATGCACAGCAAGTTAAATCCATCGGGATTGAGAAAATATCCATTGTGGGGATCCAATTTGAAGTCCAGCAAGTCAATGTCAGTCAGAATGGGGAGGTGTGGACAAGTCAATTCGCCCAAGCCGGCAACTTGATAGTCATCAAAAACCCTAAATTCAACTTGATAGAACCATGGTCTATTGATTTCGTGGAACAAGTCGATGATCACGATGAGTTATAGATGGATGTAATGCACATGAAAGCCTCTTCTTTCCGAGGAGAGCGGTGAGATTGAATCTGCACAACTCTTCAAGTTGTGAAGTGGAAAAAAAAATTACACATGGCTCGTGCATGATGCGAGGCATAGCCATTGTAAGCGACGCACGCGGAGAACGCGTTGCAGTTTCAGCATGTTATGAATATTAACCGGTGCTATAGATCCACAGGCAAAACCAGCAAATCCTTTTTCATAATGCAATAGATCATGGCTGTCTGACTGCATAATTTCATTTGATGTGAGGATAGGCAAGGTGGGCCTTGATTCTACTTGCCATTTTTCTCTTCTCAAAAGAAACATTACCTAAAGTCGATCAATAACGCCTAGGTGGCCAAGCCTTTTATCCGGAATACTATAATACCAGAGGAATCAGGGGTCGGTGTCCGCCTGCACAATTAATCGAATGCATCCAAAGAGTGAGGTAATCGACGTTGGTGCAAGTTTCCTATGCTGACAAGGCCGAGCGAATGAAAGCGTCATGCACATATAGACGATAGATGTGCATATACTCATGTGTCGAAATCCGTGGAAAATAAGGAGAATAATGAACACCTAAGAAAGAGTAGAATCCAATCCCTTACGGAACTCAGAATTTGTGGTCGAAGCTGATACATGTGTTGCACCAATTGAAAGTATATAGCAAACAAGTGGTCAATTATATTTTTGAGCGGAAGTAGAGGCTGATCAAATGATAAAAGAGACAGCAAACCCATATCAACTCCGACAAGAAAAAAAAAAAAAGTCACGAGACCAAGGCAGTGCTGCCGAAAGACCAGACCATCTGGAGCCTGTGCTGTGTTTCATATGAGGCACTTATACAATTTTTGGATGAGTTTTCGAGTAGTCGATTTTGCGTAACTATGAAAATGCCTCAACTACAAGACAAAGCTAGGGGTACTTGCGAATGGCGGGCAGCATCCAAAGGGGCGGGAAATGATGCAAAAAGTGAAATGAATGACAGTACTTGTAGCCTCGCTATTCGACCTGGCGGCTGCAGGACCAATACTAGTGCCTGAGCTGAGATTAAGTCAACGTGAAAATAAGACTGGGGACCTGCTGGTCAGTATGCGGCCGGGTGTCACATAGAACAAACTCGCATAGTGTGCCTGGTTGTATGCAAGACAAGAAGCTCAGCGCATTGCACCAGCATAGAATACGAGCAGTTGCGTGCGTGGCCGCGACACCCGAAGCTTTATCCGAAGTATGTGCGCCTAAAGTGCAAACGGGGAATGTCATGGCCTCACCGGGCGCAGATACTTTAAAAGGGCAGTAGCCGCGTCGGCGGGCGCATCAGCTCACATTTGCATTTTCGAACCCTTCCTGTGACTACGTCTCGTGGCATAGCATTGACCAAGCATATCGATCAAACATACAGGCCGGTTTATGGTGAGTAATCTGCTGAAACTCGCCCATCTGCTGGAAGTCTTTAAGTTTCGTATTGGTTTCAGGATTGTATCGCCTACGTTCCACACTTCTTTTCGGTCATACCAGCCCTTCCAGTCTAGTTTTAGTCTAGTTTCAGTCTAGTTTCGACCTAGTTTCAGTCTAGTTTCAGTCTAGTATCAACCTAGTTTCAATCTAGTTCCAGTCGAGTCTCCGCCTGCCTCCCATCAAAACACAGCTGGTTTTGACCAGCTCTGCTTTCTCAAAGGCCCGTTCCAAAGAGCACCTACAAACTACCCTCACTCAATCAGCAACCAGCCAAAGCTAGTGTTGCGCACCATTTGCGGCAAAAGCCAATTAACAGCTCAGCTCAGTACCCAGCTAGCCGGTGCTGCGCCTCACATCAGTAGCGGATTCAGCCCCGACTGGCTTCTTTGGTATTCCCAAATATTTCCGAACGCTATCGCTGCTGCCACACCCTTCAAACCCGCCTCATACACCCAGCTCCCGTTTTCGCCCTTGCGGTCTCACACGGGTTTCACTTAAGTCGCACGGCATCGTCTCTGCACCAGTCGCTCCCGTCTCACGCCGTCCTCCGCATCCACAGCCACTGCACTTTGCGCGCGCTCTTCAAACACAGAGTCACGCCCTTGCAAACTCAACCTCTCGCCACTTCTTCTCCGTCTCACACCACTTTAGGTTGTACTGGTTTTGACAACGCCGCGCTGTGCACCCACTCCGTCGGACCTCACTGTACAGATATCCCCCAGGGCCCTCTGAGAGCACTTAGTCACCCGGGCAAGGCAAGAAAAACAATCAACAATCAAACAATCAAACAATTAACACCAAACAATTAACACCAAACAATCAACACCAAACAATAGTTGAGATACCCCCTTTGGCACCCACTCCTTTCCCACGACGGCTCTCCTAAATGTCCAATATAGAAGCAGGCGACGAGCCCTCAGGCGGCAGCCTGAACGACTTTGTCAAGAAGTTGTACACCATGCTACTAAAAGATACGTACCGTGACGTGGTGAGATGGACCCCCAACGGTCAGAGCTTTGTGGTGCTCAACACAAACGAGTTCACCAAGGAAATCCTTCCGAACCACTTCAAGCACAGCAACTTTGCCAGTTTTGTGCGGCAGCTCAACAAGTATGACTTCCACAAGGTCAAGACAAAGCCGCTGGAAAAACAGTACGGCGACGACACGTGGGAGTTCCAGCACCCCGAGTTCAAGAAGGACGACCAAAAGGCGTTGGAAAACATCCGCAGAAAGGCGCCCACCAAAAAGGACTTGGTCCCGGACAAGACCGCATCGCAAGTGTCGGATTTGACCCACGACGTGCAGCGCCTCCAAAAGGAGTTGAAACTCTCCACCGACAAGTACAAGTACGTCTTGGACAATGTTCTTGCCTACAAGTCCATCACGGAGCAGCAGACACGGGCCATCCAGATCTTGGCCGGGTGCATCACCCAGGCCGGCATCAAGATCCCGCCTCTTGGCCTCCCGAACTTGGCCCCCGTCAACATGGGAGCGCCCCCACATGGCATGGAAGAGAAAATGTCGCCTCGAGTACTAATACCTGAGCATACGCCAAAAAAGCCCTCGACCGGGGAGCTTCTGCACAACGCCAGTGGCGTGGCGCTAAATAGTCATGCTGCGCAACAGACACCGGAAAACCCGAGTGCCGTGACAACATTCGAGCCTGTCTCCACCACGCTGGCAGTGAACCCAAAGTACCACGTGCTTCTTGTGGAGGACGACAATGTGTGCATTCAGCTATGTTGCAAGTTTCTTGTCAAGTACGGGTGTCAGGTGACGGTGGTGACGGATGGTCTCAATGCCATCTCGACGCTCGAGCAGGCCCGGTACGACTTGGTGCTCATGGACATTGTCATGCCCAACTTGGATGGTGCGACGGCAACAAGCATCATCCGCTCGTTTGACACCAAGACCCCGATCATTGCAATGACGGGTAATATCCAGGACAACGACTTGGTGACATATTTGCAGAATGGAATGTCTGACATCTTGGCCAAGCCGTTCACTAAGAATGACCTCTATCTGATATTGAGCAAGTACCTTCTGGTTGTGAAACAGGAGTTTCAGGAGCTGCCTGCGGTCCAGGAGTATTCGCGGATGCCCATGGAGGGAAGCGGGCCAGCGGTGCCGATGCAGATGCCAGGCGAAGCGGGACAGTCCCTCAATCTGGTGATCCTTGACCCGATGGATTCCATGGACCAACAAGCTGCGAAAAAGCAGCGCATGTTATAACGGTCTTAGTGATGGGTTGCGGCGCAGCATGATGAGATGCGGTCGTGGTCTTCTGGATTAGCTGAACGATACGAACCATGCTTCTAGGTCCTCTTTACGGGTGTATCGCGGACCAGTGTGTATAAATGTGTAATAGATATGCTATGGTTAAAAGGGCGCTCGGCGGCTGCCTCTCTATATGATGGTCTCCTTTCCCTCGTCGGCTTTCTTTATTCTTCAAGTTCATCTCTATTCTTCTGCGCAGCCAGTCTGACGTCTGCCTTGCTCTCTTCCTTATCCTTCTGTGGAGCTAGTCTTTCCTTTGTCTTAACACCTTCTTCATCCTTCTGCGGAGCTAGTTTTTCCTCTGCCTTGATCTCTTGTTCATCCTTCTGTGAAGCCAGTCTCTCTGAGGTGACCTCCTCCTTCTGCAGCTCTTTTGGACTGATGACGTTAAACGCCAAGTCGCTGAAAGAATCCTTCCACACCCCAGCATCACAAGATAGGCGCTGGATGGCTATGCTTGAGAAATACATCTGGTGAAAATCGTAGTCCAACTTGGGCTCTACATAGACGTTCTTCTTTTGGCGCCGACGAGGTTTTGCCACCACGGTGAAGCCGTCGTCCTTTGGTGGAAGCTCGGACTTGGCCCCATTTTCCTGCTGACTCAAAGATTCCAAGGCACTCGTGTACATCTGGTTCATGTGGGCCAAGATCGGATACTGTTGGAAAAACAGGGCTTTGGACAACGTGCCGATGGTCACGGAGATGTCATTGCCCAAGACATACTGCGGCTTCTCTTGCTGGAATAGGATTTCTGTCACTGACCTGGGGCAGTGGGGCATATAGTAGAGGGTGTTCTTCGGGTTTGGTGTGTAGACATCTGGGGCCTCTATCACATAGCCCAATTCGGACACAAGGGAGGTGTCATCGTCGTTGAAAACCGGGTCATATAAGGAGACGTTTTTGGGCGGGATGTGGAGGCTTTCGGCGAGACAGGTCAAGTAGGCCAATTGGTATGGGGCCTGGTATTCTGTGGTGGGGGACCCGAGGGCCAAGCACCGGATATGGGAGAAGGAGAGGTTTTCTAGAAGATCAAGGGTCTGAGTGAAGACTCGGGCTGAGGAGATGAGGGATTTGTGTTTGTCCAGCATTGTGGTGGTGGATGGTAGTGTGTGCTGGTGGTGGTGCTATCTTGATGCTGTGACGGACGTGATTCGGTCCTGCTGCTGTGCTGAGACTCGCTTGAATCTGTGCTGAGACTCACTTGATGCTCTGTTGAGACTCACTTGATGCTCTGTTGAGACTCACTTGATGCTCTGTTGAGACTCGCTTGAATCTGTGCTGAGACTCGCTTGATGCTGTGCGGAGACTCACTTGATACTGTGCTGAGACTCACTTGATACTGTGCTGATTCTCGCTCACTGCTCTGTTGACTCACTTGATACTGTGATTCGCTCGATTCTGTACTCAACCTCGCTCGCTGCTATATCCAATAACTTCCGGAAGGTTCCAAGAACTACCCAATTACCTAGCTGTCAACGGGAAGCTGGCAAGACGAACTACAAACTGGTGCCATTCCAAGCATGGTGTACTGGTGAGCGCATCCCGCGCAAACAGAGATGGCCAGTGCCACGAATACCCACCCTGCCTCATTGCCCAGATTCACACATTACAGACCATATTTGGACAAGTAAACGCCGCAGCCAACGCCGAAGCAAGAAAACCCCCGAAACCCCAGGCACAACCACAGAAGGGCCTCAGCCCAAAGAGGCCGGCACATCCGCGGGCTAGCCGCGGCGATGCCGCGGGCACCCGTGCACCGCGCGGTTTATCCAGGAGACCCGTGCACCCGGCCGATGAGACCCGTGCACCGCTATCGGTAGGCACGAAAAAAACCCCCATCCCAAACCACCTCCACCTGCTCAGGCACCACCTCCACCCCATCCTCTTCAGGCATCCGCCCCTTCCCCGCTGCCGCTGCCCCCACCCTCACGTTGACGCCATCCCCGCCCCACACCTCCTCGGCCATGCGCAAGTGTAAAGTCTTCGTCGGGCTGTCCCACCCCCAATTGGGCCAGCTTGTGTGCGACCGCCTAGGCGTCCAGCCGGCGCCTTGCACACTCAAAAAGTTCTCCAACGGCGAGACGTCCGTGCAAATCGGCGTGTCCGTGCGTGACGAGGACGTCTACATCATCCAGTCCGGCTCGCCCGACATCAACGACCACATCATGGAGTTGTTGATTTTGATTCTGGCGTGCCGCGGCGGCTCCGCGTCCAAAATCACCGCGGTGATTCCGCAGTTCCCCTACTCCAAACAGAGCAAAATGAAGAAGCACCGGGGCGCCATCACCGCGCGCATGTTGGCCAACTTGCTCATCATGGCCGGCGCGGACCACGTGGTGTCCATGGACTTGCACGCCTCGCAGATGCAGGGCTTCTTCACCAAGCCCGTGGACAACTTGTACGGTGCCCCGACGCTTGCCCGCTGGATCCGCCACAACATTCCGGACTGGGGCAGCGCCGTGGTGGTGTCCAAGAACCCTGGCGGCACCAAGCGTGTGACCGCCTTGGCCGACGCGCTCAAAATCAACTTTGCCATGATCCACACCGACCGCCGCCGCACCCGTGACAACTTCACCAAGTCCAAGCACTTGCGCGGCGCGTCGCGTGCCGACACGGGCTCGGCCGACAACATCGTCAGCGAGATGCAGACCGCCCGCGTGGTCAAGGGCCACGTGGTGGACGACGACTACCCGGACACCGCGGCACCTGCGGCGCAGGGCGCCCGCCCCGCCGAGGTCAAGCTGGCCGTGGCCGACGGCGACCTCTTGGGCGGCTCCTTTGAGAACGCAAACTCCGACGACGAGGACGAGCCCACCTCCTTGGAGCAGGAGAAGTTGATCACCTTGGTGGGCGATGTGCACGACAAGGTGGCCATCATCTTGGACGACATGATCGACAAGCCCAACTCCTTCATTGCTGCCGCCGAGCACTTGCGCCTCAACTGTGGCGCCAAGGCCGTGTACGTCGTGGGCACCCACGGTGTCTTCAGCGACGGCTGTTTGGAGACCTTGAACGACTCGAAGTACATCGACAAGATTGTCGTCACCAACACCTACCCGATGGGCGAGCAGCGTATCTTGCAGAACCAGAAGTTGGAGGTCATTGACGTGTCGCCCATCTTTGCCGAGTGCATCAGAAGAGACCATTTTGGTGAGTCCATCTCCGTGTTGTTCGACTCCTTAGCCGCCATCGAGTAGGCCTGCCGCCCGCACGCCTGCCATCCTTAAATCCGGATGTAGCCATCAACATTGATTTGTTCTATGCATCAAGTCTTCTCTACGTCGACCACTCTGTTCTTTCTCATATCTGCCCGCGTTCTCTGTGGACTATTGCATGTCTCCCTCTTGGTCCTGAACTCCGCATCCGTAGATTTTCCAGGCTGATTTCGTGGCTGTGGACGAATTATGGCCTTGGCGGTATACAAGGCCGGCCTGCAATCACCAACGAGACCATTCCTCTATCTTTATCAGTGAATACAATAACGCTTTCGCCACTTGCACAATGCTACCCATAGATTGCACTCATACTTGCATACTTGCAGATCCCGGGACGTCCGTAAATGTCCACTGATTCCTGACGTCTATAGTTTTGCGGTCAGCGCGTCTATAATCTCACCAAACTGGTTGAAATGATCTGTTGCTTTAATATTTGGCGATGATACTCTATGCTCAGGTCCAGTTAGAACTTAACACCTCGCCAAAAGCGTCCATTTACACGCCTCCCTCGGCTCGGTACAGACGGTGTGTTCCAGTGAATGACATTGACAAGTCCATTGGTCCGTGCCCACCTGTTTATAAGTTGCGTGTATTGGCATTTGAGCGTGTTCACACACCAGTAGACGGTGCATAAGAATCCTATGCGTTTACACTATTTTGTAGCGCTTTCATCTTTATTCTATCGTTGGCTTTGTTGTATAAGCTCTGTATTAGTCCTTCTATTGACTCTGTTGTATAAGCTCTGTATTGGTTCTTCTATTAACTCTGTTGTATCTACCATGTTGGATCAACTCTGTTTTATTCGCTTTGTTATATTGACTCTGTTACGCCTGCTCTGTCACTTTCAGTTTTTGCATCCACTCTGTCACTTCAAGCCATTGCATTATCTCTGTGAGACGACCTCTTTTGCATCCGCTCTTGTGTCAACTCTGTTGTATTCGCTTTATTTTATTGACTCTGTTGCACCTGCTCTGTCACTTTCAGTTTTTGCATCCACTCTGTCACTTCAAGCCATTGCATTATCTCTGTGAGATGACCTCTT